>JADOBS010302452.1:0-14229 GCA_015708375.1 Cydonia oblonga | reverse complement strand
AGAGGATCCCTTTCCTAATTAATGCACCTTAGCACGAGTTCCATCAAAATAATTCTATGTCATGTCATTACTGCTTCATTGAAACTTCAAAGGGAGGGATCCGAGGGGACAAAACAATTTAAATTAGATTATTTTTACCAAGAAATAAAAAGTACTTAAGATTTTATCACCAAATCCAACGGGCCACGAGGCATCATCACAATTCAATTGTGAACTATAGCATGGGTTTCCGGCGGGCAAGGTGATGAAACTCCAGTTGCCATCGCACTCTTTACGTAATATTTTTCTCCAATAAAACGGAATAATATATTTTCCCGGGAAAATCATCTCTTTTCCTAGTCTCGAATTTTTACCTCCAACGAAAACGAAAAATAAAAAATAAAAATAAATACAAATATCTCATACATATATATCCAACGAAACTGATGGAATCTCCAAATCAAAGTCTCACTTCAACTAATCATCCTCACTCTCTCTCTCTCTCTCTCTCAATTTCTCTACATAGACAAGCATTCCGGTGACTTCTCCGAACAAATTTCGACAGTCGATAAGTGATGGGTAGTCAATGACTGAGGCGATCGGAGACGACCGCGATCATCATCATCATCATCATGTCGACAGTATGGAGCTCGGACTGCTTCTCCGACCTACTGTGCGCAGAGGACTCCGGAATTCTGTCCGGAGAGTCGCCGGAATGCTCGTCGGAAGTGGAATCTCCGGCGTACAGCGAGGAAGAGTCCATAGCCGGATTCATCAAAGGCGAGCGCCACTTCGTCCCCGGTATCGATTACTTGTCTCGCTTACACTCTCAATCGCTCGACGTTACCGCCAGAGCTGATTCTGTTGCATGGATTCTCAAGGTAAATCATCAAGCGATCTTTTTAATCGGAATGGAGGGAGTGAAAATGATTTCCCTTGAAATTAACGCATGCGCGTGAAGCGTCTCTCCCATTGCTAGCATGTGCCGTGCGCATGCTCTTTATCAGCCGGCGGATCTATGTACGCTGCGTTTCAGTTTCGGATGTATACCGGCGGCGCACAGTAGACTACTTCCCTTGCAACAATCCTTATTTAATCAATTAATCAAATATTACGTTTTGTATACAGGTCCAGAGTTACCATGGATTTCAACCACTGACGGCGTATCTTTCCGTTAACTACTTGGATCGGTTCTTATACTCCCGCCGGTTGCCGGTAAATTTAATCTTCGTTAACGATTAAGCTGAATAATGTTGAAGATTATATCTTAATTATTGGTGAAAGACTTAATTACTTTATTGACTATATTCTTGACTTTTTGTATGTTGTTAGAGTAAAGGGGCGGGTATTGATCAAACCCACGTCAAAATGCTTAAGATAATTACCTTTTTGTCATTCTAAATACGTATAGTAATTACTTTCGATAAAAAAATATGTATAGTAATTATACTACGTTTGGATGAGAAAAATAAACTTGAAATTTAGATTTGGATAAAAGTCAGAATTTGTAAATTGGCATGCACCAAATTCCTTATTTGGATTCATAAACATAGAAATTTAGAATTTCCGCTTGGAAAAAAAACTTGGTATATGGGATCTCCAATTCCCAAGTTTAAATTTCATGCAAATATGTGTCATTTCTCAATTTCTATGATTGAGAGCTTAAAAATAACAAATTCTGTATTCAATTACATTGTTCTTTTAAGTTAACCAAATAAAAAAAATCACAAATTCTACAAAATAAAATCTCGTCAATTCAATTTCCGTCATTTTAAAATTTTTTAGTAATCTTAATTTTTTTCATCCAAACATAATGTTACATTTGACTTTTCAAACGTACAACAAAATAGTACCAAACTCAGAAGTCGACGGTTCAATCTGAACAGTAGGTGATTTGTCGTACGTATTGTTCCATTATAAACCTTTTTGATTAGGTTAATCTCACTTTATAATTACTACAGTGTCGACGATTCTAATTATTACATGCCTTTGTATATAACAATAATTTTTCTCTGACACGTGCACTGCACGTGTTAATACTTATAGCATTGTTTATCAAGTGCAAACAAATTACACAGGAAGCTTAATTAATTAAATCCACATGATGACGATAATACTTTTTATAATAGTACGCGTTTTGTTTGTTTATTGTTTGATCAGCAAGCAAATGGGTGGCCGATGCAACTTTTAAGTGTTGCTTGCTTGTCCTTAGCTGCTAAGATGGAGGAACCTCTGGTTCCTTCGCTGTTGGATCTTCAGGTACACACATTATACCTAATCAAACCCTAGTTTTATTTTTTTCTTAACCTAAACCTATTTGATTGATTTGATTAATTATATATGACAATAATATTAGAAAACAGCTAGCATGTCATTTATATTTTAAGATGTACACGTATCACAGGTAGAAGGTGCCAAGTTTATATTCGAACCCAGAACAATCCGCAGGATGGAGCTTCTGGTGCTGAGCGTTTTGGATTGGAGGCTACGATCTATAACACCCTTCAGCTTCATCGCTTTCTTTGCATGCAAGCTCGATTCAACGGCAACTTTCATTGGCTTTCTCATTTCACGCGCCACGGATATCATCTTATCGAATATCCAGGGTACGTGTACGTAATACATATGCATGCAGAGACTTGTATATCCATACGTGATACATATGTACGTACATGTATACATTGTGATAATTGTTTTGATTAATTAGCTGTTATTCTTGACTTTTTGTTGTTAATTAATGAATAATTATGTCGATCGATCAACAGAATCTAGCTTTCTTGAATATTGGCCATCATGCATTGCTGTGGCAGCAATACTTTCTGCAGCCGATGAAATCCCTAATCTGTCACTTGAAAACCCTGAACATGCCGAGTCATGGTGTGATGGACTAAGCAAAGTAAGCACACATTCCTAATTTTTATGATCCGATGTTTTAAATTATTCTAGTCTACATGTTTATTTTCATTATGCAAATTCCGAAATATTTCCATTTTCTAATAATTTGCAGGAGAAAATAATCGGATGCTATAGATTAATGCAAGATCTAGTGGTTGAAAATAGTCGAAATAAAAAGTCATCACCCAATGTGTTACCACTGCAACTCCGAGTTAGGGTTCGGGGCAGATTGAGGTCGAGTTCCGACTCATTGTCCCCGTCGTTCTCATTATCATCCTCGTCATCGTCGTTATCATCACCAATATCGTATAAAAGGAGGAAAATAAATAACTGCTTGTGGGTAGACGATGATAAAGGCAACTTCTAGTAAGGGGAGATGGGAAAATTATAAATAAAAAATGGTGGTTCAAAAGTTGTCTAGAATTGGGATTAAAAATTGACCGATATTGGGGTTTTCTGTAGATTATAGTATATATAATGTCTATATGTATGAGAGTTTGGTGAGATTTTATTATTTTATTTGTTGTTTTTGTTGGTGGGCATTGCCATTATTCGTTATATAATGGCATTGCAGATTCCCAAGGGAGGGGGATTTGTTTTTTTAGTACAGAGATATGTTTTATAAAATAGTGGAGTCATTGAAGCGTGAATGAAGTAGGGGATTGAATTCAAAGGGCTCATTGAAGCTGGTGGGACATGAAAGCGAGGAAAGAAAATGAAGGGTTGGCAAAATTAGGAATCGAGCTTTGAAGTTTGAGCAGTACTAAATGGAATGAGATCAGCGTGAAGTCAGATGAAACAGAGATACAAACAAATTATATTTTTGTAAGTGCTATCATCGGTTTGGGAGTGACCATATGATGTGATTCGAGTCTCCTTGCTCAAGTTTTTCTCTTCATCTAGCGGCTCAATTATTGCTTCGACTTCTCTACTATGTGCGTTTTTTGACGAAGCCGAATGAACGGGTGGAGGTGAAGACTGAAAACGATCGGTGGCTCCACCCTTTTAGACTTTGGCGTGTGTGTGCTCTCTCGCACTGCTTTGGTGGCAGAGTGCGTGGCGCACACCTGTGTATGTGTGCATTTTTGGCGGCAAATAGCCTCTTTTATTGGCCTTGAGGTGGGCCTATAACCATACTGATGAACTCTGGTGTTTACAAGGGTGGTGCATGGTCACTCGTGCCTACACCTTTTTTTGTCTTCATTTATTTGATTTTTTGTAACTAGAGAAAAAAAACTCACGAGGGGGATATAAACCTCCTTAATGTTGTCCTAAAAAATACAAGTTAAGGTCTTTGGGGCCTTTTCATGCATGTTGTATTTGGTTCATCATCAATAAAATATCATCAAGATTTCTTTCATCTCTCTCTGTATAGCTATCTCTCTGCTCATGGCACATGATTGACAATACACAATTTCTAGTTTGGTGCTTTGTGTTATTTACTGTGTGGAAGTATGTAAGTGATTTTAGCTCCTCTGCAAAGTGAAGGCCACGTTTGGTCCCTCTATCAATAAAGATCGATCAACAGTTCATTCATCGACCGTGACTGTTCATATTGTGAGAATGTGACTTCATATCCTCACACATATAAATGGCTCTCGTGGCTAACGATTAGAAAATCTGATGTGTCACTGTAAGCAAGTCACGTGATGAATGTTGTTCACATAAGCGGACGAGAAATTCTACTGTGTCACTACGAGTCTGCGATTAAGTTATGTGATAGATGTTCTTCACATAACCGTAGATATCCCCAGCTGTACACCCGAGCGGATATATCTCTGGTACCATGGTGGTAAGTTATCTCGTGACCAACCCGTGGCTGTTCTAACACCTCTCCCAATATCAGACAACTCAGCCTGATAAATAGTGATATTTCACCTTCGCTATTGTATTTTATTGATCATCAGCTAAATGAGTAGGGTTTCAGTTTCGTTAATACGCAAAAGCTGAGTGTGAAATATGGTGGGAAAAAGCCAAGGCCTTAAAAGGTGCTTTTAATTAAGTACTTACAGCTTCTCACTACAGATAGAAAAAGGCCAGTTAAGAGACCATGTCATTTAGTCACAGATCCCCGACATGGGGTATATTATTTTTGCATGTAGTAACATCACATCTTATGAACTTTTATGCACATATGCCTTGTAAAAGGTAACCATGCATTTCGAGCAACTGTATGCATAGGCCATGCAATCTTATCAACTTCTCAATTAATTTTCCAGCTGGCAATATGCAAACCGATCGAGTATCCATCATCTCTCAAATCTTCTTACATCACTTTTATTTCTTTTAGTTTTAATCACACGGACACACATCTAAATTATGTCAATGGCTGTTTAAATGGACCACCGTGAAGTAAAACAACCAACGTAGTGACAATTGCTGGAAAGAAAGTGCACTTTTCTCTAATTCCTCTTGGATGGTTGCCCTTTTAGGGTGTACATAATGCCATCATCCGTCAAGGACATTGAGAAAAAGCACCCATGCATGATGCATGCTACCATGGTATTAATTAAATTAGGGTTTCTAGAGTGTACTTTTTTATTTTCTTGGAGAAAGTCGGGTGTTTGAATTTAGGGACCAAGTGTTGAATTTGAACAACCTCAGAGTTAAGAAAAACATGGGTTTAGATAATTTATTCACATTGATGAAGACTTAGCTACTTAATTACTTGCTGCTTTACAAAAGGATTTAATTAACTATGTTTCAACAATGTGGATCGGAATCCACTTGGTAGTTTAAATTAAACGAATTGAATTAATCTAATTTAATTATGACTGGAACTTGCTAATTAATCAATTCATGCAACATGGAATTGCCTCATTAGTCCAGCTAGCTTTGGTTTTTTTAGTGGGAGCCATGAAGATTAAATTGGACCACACGGATCTGTCACCAGATGCCAATTGGGATCCACCGTATTCTTCTATCCTCCCCCACTCAAAAGGTCACCCATTATACAAAATGCAGGTACTCAGATTCGGTGATCAACAACTGATAACCTAATTTATTCACAATTAGCCCACCTCGTAGCCCTATGGGTGATATGTGACAAAAAAGCTTAACTTTAATTAAAACATAAGTGTGACGGGAAATAGGACAAACCGTGGAGCGCAATGACATTGCTATCAAACAAACCGTGAATCTTTATCGAAGATCATATGTATTTTTGACTTTTCCACAGCAGCCATAGATCGATGGTGCTGTTTACACCAAAGTAGATACAAATGCCAAGCTCATATAATATGCTTTTATAGTTCCTAAGGTTGGCTTAAGGTTGCTCAATTTTTTTTCAGAAGCAACCTCTTAAAAAAGTTGGAAATAAAATTGTATTTAGTAAAAGAAAAAAGAAGTGTTTTTTTCTTTCGAAATCATGGGTCTAAAACAACATAATAAAACAGAAGCAATTCCAACCATTATTCTAATTTAAAAAAAAAAAGAAAAAAAAAAGTCTTTTTAAGAAGACATGTTACTTTAGCTTTTAATGAAACTTTCATATTGACAATATTATCCATTTTTTTCTTTTTGCTAAAAGGAATTTTAGCATTATAATTTATCAAACACCTATTTATTTTTTCCCCAGATATTTATTTTTACAGCACATCAAAAATAATTTTTAAAAAAGTACATCAATCCGAAATTAGCCCTAAGTCACATGAGCAGTAGGGTTTTTCAGGGTCCCTTGAGTGTAATTTGATGGCGGTATATCGAACCCGCAAACTGGGGAACTACGGTGACATGGCGCCTTCTCATTGGATATAAAAAGGTAGAACGTTTTGTTTTGTTTTGAATAGGAATAGGGTGGTGGTGATATTGTAGGCAATTTCTTCTCCTCATTATTTATCCCTCCCAATTCCCATCATGATAAGGCCAAGCAGTAAAGTTTGGGGAGTTCGGGTTGTTGATGATTAACATGTTGCCATCATTCACTTATTATATATATAACAAGCATATGTTGAAATATTGGATGTGGTAATTGACAATCATGCATCGACTGTTGAATTGTTGAGAAACTTGAGATTGTATGTAGACCATATATCAATAAGAGGATCACATGTGTATAACTCAAATAATTACAATAATCAATGCCCAGTGACTTTTACTTTTTCCCAAGTACATATCAAGATTAAAGGTTTAACATTAGCTGAGCTCGATCACTCATTTTAGAATGAAAATAAGCGTTCCATCTCTTAGGCTATAAGTGATTATATCAATATATGGCTATTTAATTTGTTTATCTTAGATTGTATATGAGGGAAAATGATTCTTGCCGGATCTTCTTTGTGGGGATTCAGGAGATCAAGCAATCACGGTCATTCATCGTATATTGTACAGTCAGAAATCATTTTAAATTCAAATTTTAAAATTAAATATAAATAGTATCTAACGAAAACTGACCACACGATAGACGATGAACGTTCATGATTGCTTGATCCCTCGGATCCCCACAAAAAGGATCCTTCGAGAATCCTTTTCCGTATATGAGAGAATGGAATTGCATGGGCCCAACCCCTTTATATTTCAGTGATGAAAACTTGTCCACATACTTTTTTTTTGTTAGAAAAAGTTTAGGGGGAGGAGAGGCTACCTCATTCCAGGGTCATGGCGTATCATAAGCTTCATTGAGGACTTACAGATAGGGTGTTAAGCATTTTTTTGGTTTTTATATATCGTCTACTAAGATAGATTGTCGATAACAAGACTTGGAACTTAAACCTTGATCTAGTGAAGAGAAAGATCCTTACGAACTCAACCAACCATCGTTGGCATCCACATACTTCTTTTTCTATAAACAAAATGGGGTTTTAAAGTGAGGAGTCCAAAGTATAAACCCTAAAGCCAAAATTTCTCTCTCTCATAGTGCCAAAGTAAGAGGTTTGGGGGTGTAGGGAACATAATTTTGCTCTTTACCTACTCCTTTTCTTGCGGAATTTTCAACTCTTCGAGGCCAATGACAAAGATTAAAGGTCATTTTTCGTTGTAAAAAACATGTTCGTGGGGTTTCTGCAAAAGACCATAGGTCCCTTTGACCTGAAGGATTCAAAAGCTATGCTGAATATTTCAATATCAGGGTTTACACTTTACGCTGAAAGCAAGACACCACCACTCTCAAGTCCTTGAAATACTCATTGTCCCCATCCCCATGTAAAAATAAAACAAAATCAATCTAAAAGAAAAGATGTTCAAAACAAAAAAAAAACTGGGAAATTGGTTAAAATTGCTAAAATGATTAGTTTTTCAATATCTTGTCAATATTTGATCGTTATATTGTCAATTTTTTATCGTTTAGTAATCGATACGTTATCGATATTTAATTTTAATTAGTTATGCAATTAATTCGATCCTATAAGCCATCAACATCTGTAAAATTCATGTTGTGCCGAATGACATGTAAATGTATACAAAGGGTAGTGCTATCCATACATTCATTTTTACATTTCAGACACTCCTCTCAATTTCCGTCCGTCAGATCGAATAAATTGAAGAAGATCAAAAAACAAAAATTAACAAAATGTGTGGAAGAGGTAAAAGTGGATTCGTGTATATCATCACCTTATATAAAAAGAGATAGTAAGTGTATGGGGAGGCCTTGTGCATATGTTTGCCTTTATTTTTACAACTTGATCAAATCAAAACTGGAGAGTCTTTGGATGCCAGAAAAAGAAGTTGAAAGGGGTAGGAGATAGAAATGCACGAGGGCCGGTTGGCTATTCTCGAGGGAGCGTGTACGTTTCTGATATTTTCTTCTTTCTTTTGCTTTTTTGATGGTGCCTGGAGCTGGACCTCCATTCCCAAGAGTGGAGACAAAAGGGTTGTCTGTTTAACCATCAATTTAACATTCAACAGCCACCACAATCTCTCTTTGTTTAGATCATATCATGCATATATCTCCATCTTAATTAATTATATATGTGCACATATATAACATAAAACATGTTTCTTTTCTTGTCATAATTTCATCAAAAGCAAAGAAAGTGCAACAAAATGTCTTTTGCTATAGTATAAAGGAGCATGTGGGTTGAGTCGTTATTATATTAAAACCCTAATCAACGATGCATGTTAATAGCTTGAAATCTAACGTGTTATACTGTATGAAAAAAGAAAGTTATTATATATGTGAGGCTAAACAAATCACTAGACAAGTAGACTGCAAAAAGAATACTTAACCAAGTATGAATGATAGATAAATATGACTTGAGTTTACTAATATGTCGTATGACTTAACCCAAAAAGATATTTGTAGCCGAAAGTTCCTACTCAGACTGCATTAAAAAATGATCAGGACAAAGAAAGGATTAGAGAATTCCCTAATTATGTTTAGGTATAGAAGACCGACTGTGAAAGGTTGGCCTGGTTGTTGAAAATTTGGAGGGTTGAAGGCATAGACCCCTATATCTTGGGTGCAAACCCATATAATTAGTCTAAAAAAATGAAATATACGCCTAATTAAAACGAGAATACAATTAAATACAATTATTTCCTTTAATAATTTGGTATTACTATTAAGAGAAATTGAATAATGGTATTGATTAGTTTCTTTGTCTCATGAACATGCTCTAGTTCTTAAGTGGCATAGCACTTCTCAGTTCTCCCCTCTGTCTTTGCATCTGGGATACGTTACAAAAAGAAAAAAGAGTAAGGGTGGATGCATATAAACATATATTTCTAGTGCATTCCAGTTCAACTACCCACAAAGGAAAGAGAATCAAAACAAAAAGAAAATCTTCAAAATGAAACCAAGACAGGAGACTTTGCATCTCAATCGAATAAGAACTCAATTATTCACTCAAAATTTCGTATTTGACTTATCGTATAATACCGATTCTCTAGAAGAATGAGAAAAGATAAAGATAAAGAAAAAAGAAAGAACATAATGGAGAGTTTGGAATTTGATGTGAACTTATCCATAGACTAACAATCGCTTTAATTGGGGTGGATGATTTTGTTTAGCACAAAGATTTCCCCAAAATGTTTGATTTATTAATGCAAAGTTGCAAAGAAAGTTCACATTGCTTGAGGATTAACGTGTTAAATTAGTTGACCAAAAAAAAAAAGAACGTGTTTAATTAGTAGACACACTTTTCACCAGACTTTAGAAATTATCCCAAAGCTCTTCTCTCTATTTGTTTTGTGGGTAATGCTAGGGAGATTAAATTTGTAAACTAAATGATGTATCGCCAATAAGAATGAGCACTTTATAAACACTTAAGTAATAAACCAATCATCAACTTCCATTTCCTTTACTTTTCAAAATTGTGTCAACAAATTTAGTCTTCCTAACATTCCCTTGTTTTGTACTTGCCTTTTCCACCCGGTTCTTCAAAAAGTGATTGTCGTGCTGAAGCTATCAGTTTGTCCCCATTTTAAGGAAAAACAAAATTTGACTAGCTCCTCCCAATGTGTTAGTAAACTAGTAATTTATAATCTCGCGCGGCTCCTAAGTAATAAGCAAAGTACAATAACATGCAGTATCCAAAACTTTATCATAAGGTTAAAAGAAGAAAAAAAACTTTCATTTTGTTCTAACCTTTAGTAGTTTCCATTTGCATCTAAATTTTTTCTCATTTTACAACTATTTTACACACACAATAACACATTCTCGCCTAAATTTTTTCCTTTTATATGCAGAGTAACTCTTAAAAAAGCATGCAATATCTTATACGTCAATCACAAGTTATGTCAAAACTACCTTAATCAGATAGTCTCATATAAATTTTTCACAGTAGTTGAGGAAGCCATAGAGGCCCATAAGATCTGAAACCCAAGCTTTAGCCAGCGATCCAAAAAACGACAAATCCAATCGGCCCAATTCAAATAATATTGACGTCGTTAGAATCATGTACGGCATTCTGTATGTCGTCGTGTACTCCTTACCAATGGCGCTCCACACACCCATAATCGGCCTCCCTCGTTTGGAGCCCAGCACTCGCTCCTCCCTCCAAAACCCCATAATCGGCCGTTGTTCATATTCTTCGTCCGCCATTAAAACCCATATTCCGAAACGCCGCCGAATAGCCGCCAAGAGCCACGGCGGCGACGCCCCACAAGTATACTTTATCCTGACCCAATTACCCAATTCGCAGAATCTGCAAGTATGTTTGAAAATTCATGCCTTTTTTTTCTTCTTCTTTCGGGAATATGAAATGCATGTTTGATTGTGTAATCAGCTTGAATTGTATGTTGCAGGAGACCGAGAAGTTCAGGGCTGAGCTTTCCAGGAGGCTGTTGAAGCAGAAGGAGACTTTTGTGCCTGACCTCCACGGTGGTGATAGGCGTCTGTGCAGAGGTATGTTAATCTTCCTGTAACCAAATTTGGATTCATACTTCTAATGGGTTTTTCATTTTCCTGTACCCCTTTTATCTGAGGAACAATTAGTTGATAAAAATGATAACTTTTGTAGTGTAATGTGAGGAAAATTACCGAATCAAATACAAAATTGACTATGGTTGACTCCTAACGTAGCAAAACCATATGCTGCCTTGTTAGCTTCTTGGAAAAATATGATTTAGCCTATGGTTATGAATTTGAGGGAAACTAATAAAATGCCATTGTTTTCACTCACGCATGTAACTCAAGTGGATAAAAGTATTCACCCCGCAAATGCCTGAGTTCGAAATTTTGGAAGCAGTTTTGCTTGTAAAAAATGATTGATGAATGCTGAACATGTAACTCTGTGTATGAGCAGTAACTGGATCATCTAGTACTAGAAATAGGACTTGGTTGTGAACTTGTGGTGCACCCAAAACTCTCTAGGGCAAAATTAAGGGGCTGACATTTATTGTTCTCGACTTTCTGGTGGTGACTTAGAGTTGATTACCGATGTGACATGTGTTCTTAGCATTCATGGCATCTCTAATCTGTCATCTGAGTGTTGGATTTGATTTCTGACTCACTTATAGGCGTAGTCACCTAATTTTTCCATGACTGGAAAACTTCAGCAGATCCTTTGGTTTTCTAGTTGGATAATTACTGCACTTTACTATTGTGATTTGTTGAAGTTCGGAAAAACTGTAATCTGAAACCCACCCTTGATTCGAAGTGGAGTGCATTTTTGGTCACTACATCACCAACGCATTGATAGTCGTTAGTGTGATTTAATGGCAATTAATATGGTGGTGATGCTCACCACCTCTTAAAGCGGTGAGCAAACTATTTCATTCGAACAGTGTATGGCAACAATGTATGACACAATATAAGATGAATTGGTTACCAGACGAGCCCTAGTTTCCAGCTCTGATTTCTTATGGAATGATGATTCTATTGGCACCGAAAAAGTTGATCTGGAAACTCTCTCCACCTTTTAATTTCAAATGCAAGCCATGACCGGCTGGAGGGGGAAAGGGATATGAGGGCTTTCCTTTTCAAATTTTAAGTTCTTACCCCAATTGTATGATAAAGATTGATACTTGGGGCCTTTGAGTTGCAACTTTTTTGGTGCAAGCCAACCCTTTATGTGAATCAGCAAAACATTTTGTTTCCTTTCTTTTCTAATATCTTTGGTGTGTGAGTGACCCTGTGAGACCACGATTTTTCCTTGACCCGTAAAACAGTACAATAATTGAGCCTTTGGACAAATATCTGACTCGACTCCCCTGTATTATTTCCCAGACAGCTTCCATTCATTCTGGCAAATGTTTTGACTTATTGCCACCTACAATATCAATACGTGGTGCATGAAGCTAAAGTCTAAACTACTGGGAGGTAGATTCGTACTCAGATGTATGTAGAGCACATCCGCTATAGCCTATAGCCAATATGGCTACGCCCACGTCTACAAAGTTAGATTGCATTACTATTTGAATGACTCAGAATTAACCAATTTAATTTGTTGTTTCAACCCAGATATTCAGTGACTTCTTGCAAAAGGAGTACGGAGGACCTGGGACGTTGTTGGCAGAGCCTTGCACTGATATATTGGTTGCTCTGAAAGAGAAGGAACTACCAGGAGCACCTTTGGCTGCAAGAACATCTCTGCTTTGGGCTCAAATCTACCTTGATCGAGACTGGGAAATCAGGAACTCGAATTCGCAAAAATGATGTTTCTTTTGTAATCAACAATCGTGTAAATTTAATTAAGTTTTGTATTTCTCCAGATCATTTGTATATCAAACACCCAAAAAAAGGGGGAAAAGACCCATTGTCTACCAGGAAACTCACACTTCTAATACAATGTCAGATTCAGTGCGTGTTTTTTGCGTGTTGCTATACAGATGGATTATTGCTTTCAACATGGAATGAATTTTGTGGGGGATGTGATTGACATAGGATTAGAAGACTTGGTACCCGATTCCATGAATTTCGGGTTATCGATCCATTTCACACTCACTCTATTGTCTACTTTCATTGTGTTCGCTTTCCAGTTTCCATGTTTGGAAACCGCTGATCAGTTGCGCCCTCGGAGATGCTCTGCAACGAGGGGCGCCAAGACTTCGACCTCAGCGCAGCAGCAGCATTCGCTGATGATGTCCTTGGTCGGTGCCTTTCGCGTTTTGAAGCCTGAAATTATCCACATGGCTAAAGCATTAGTATTTGATATTTCCAACCGATAACAAAGTTTTTCAAAACGAAAAGATTATAAGGGTTGTTCAAATCTACATACATGGTTGATATTTTCCTTCTCATCAGATTTTGCTGCTTCTGCTGCCTCTTCGCAGCTCGAACAACCTGAATTGTCCTTCCCTTGCTCCGTTCGCAAGTTCTCGAGCACTTCGAGCTGCTGTTTCTTCGTTTTCGCATACTTTTTTGCCTTCAAAACCTTCATAACCTCTACAAAATTCACCCAAAAAAGCCCAAACATCAAACACAGAACCTTTCAAACCAAACAACCACCTCAAACTCCAAAACACAAACACAAAAATCTCATACCTTGAGTGGTGACCAGCCGGTAGGCATGGCCGAGAGCGAGAGTTTCGTTCGGCCGGAGAAGCTTAACGCGAGTGAAACGCACCGCTTTGCCGTGCTCCTCCTCGTGATTCTCTGCTACGTGTTTGTGATCTTGTTCGGAAACCGGCAATGGAATGATGAGGGAAACGTAGTGACCGGGGTTCAACCTCATCACCTCACTCGCACTTATAGGCCAATACATCCTCTCTATCTTCCCACTCGGATGCTGTATCACCAGAGCTGCTGCATCAATGGCTTGACAGTTCCCCATCTCTCTCTAGAATCCAAAGAAAGAAGACGACGACGACGACGACAATGAAGAATGAAGATAGAGAGATAAGAAGGAAGGGAAGAAGAAGAAGGAAGTCACTTTCTATACAGCTCTCCTCCCATATGTTCACACCCCACAAACCCCAAAAACATAAGCAAAAATAGGTTAAGCCTAAAAAGGGTTTAAAAAAATTTCTTAGTAGGCC
>JADOBS010302451.1:0-14224 GCA_015708375.1 Cydonia oblonga | reverse complement strand
TATAAATAATACGGTCATTAGTCTGATACTGCACCAAACGTCCGACTAATATAATCAGTACTATCCGGTGACTATTTATCCTATCCGACAGAAATAGTCAGTACAGTCCGAGCTGCCAAACGAGGCCAATGTATATAATTTAGCCCCATGTGTTCACCATTGAGTTTCACACGTTTATATGGGCTTCATGTGTTTTCACAGAGCCATAGAAATAGGCTTCTTATTATTTATTTTCCCTCTCTTTCCTGTCGACAGTTTGTATGCAATTTAGGATTTATTTATAAAGAATGAGAATTGGAATCATTTTAATTCTTGAGTTTTCAGCGTTTATAAAAATATAGGTATTCTTCTTGAGAGTTGGAATCAATTTAATTCTTGAGCCATTTAGTATTATGGTCTGGTGATATTCATTTTCACTTGTAAATAAAAGGTCTTAGGTTTGATTATCGTCAAATGCGAATTTAGACCATATTATTGCTAACTCAGTGTGAGGCTTAGCTCACTCCCCCATCTCCTTAGTGTAGATAATATATTTTGTTAAAAAAAAATATAGGTAAGAAAATCATTTTGCTTCTAAACATTCCCCTTATGTTTACTAACATGCAATGAATTAAAAAACTGTTAGTTTTTTTTTCTTCTTAAAATCAATAATCAAATACTTAAAAATCAAGAAACATATCAAATAGGGAGGGCTGGTTGATGCGATTTCCCTTCCTCACCTTTCCTATTTTTAAGTTCTTTCATTCCCTCAATTTTGTCATTCCTTCTTTATAATTTTTTGGGTTAAGCTCTTAAACTCTTTTTGTCTTTTTTTAAATGGTATCTTGTATTGTGACAAATTTCACTTTATTCATTGCAAACTATTGGATCCTTTTTTATTATTTAAATCTTTATATGATTGGCTACCTACCCTTAATTGGGTAGGGTGTAACTATTTTGACCCTCCTTCATTTAAATTGCTCTTCTTATATGTTTATTTGTTTGTTTTGCAAGATAAAATTTCGATAAAGAGAGAAGTCACTTGATAACCAAGTCTAGTATAATAAAAAAGAAGCACATTCACAGCCACACTAGGAATAGTTATTTTATCCCAATTATAAAACCCATCAACTTTTGAGATGCCTACATCGTCTGCATGAAACGTTGTAGATTTGAAAAGACATCAACATTACATATAACACAAGCAGAAGACCCTGGCACCAATTCATCGTGTTCCCTATCTTCACTTAAGATGTACACATACGCTTTATTAATTTTGTTTCGGAATGGCTGTAAGCCTGTAAGGCACTGTAATTTTGGATGGTATTTAACAACCTAAGGACATGCTCGTCGTGTAAACCAAAAGGAGAACATTTTCAGCTTCCAGATATATCCACTGTAAACCAAAAGGAATTCTTACTTAGACATGGTTGATTCAAGCTTACCAAGGAAAAAACAAAAGCAAAGGCACATGGTTTTGTTCAACCTTTAAGTTACTAACTTAATAGAAATAGAAAACCTAAACTTAGTAATTTGCATGCACTTTAAAATGGAATCCCGCATGACACAATGAGACTCTTATAATTATTTTAAAAAGAAAATGTTAGGACATCATATTTTTTATTTTTGTACCACATTGGTATACCATTTGATGTGACAAATGATATGTACATGCCACGTCAATAACGGATTTATCTCATTATATGTCGATTGCATACATCACTTATCACTTGAAATGATACACTACTGTGATATAAATATGTGGTATCCCTCTAGCATTCTCATTAAAAAATTATACTTAAGGGCGCCTTGTTTTTTTAAGTCCCTACTTATGAATGGTGTGGTTAATTAGGCCAGTTTTCTAGTAGCGCAAGGTTACACTTAACCATATATGAAAAATATTATCGTTAAGTCACACAGTTACACTATGCGTTGGCAATTAAGTATCGAATTCGCCAATATTTCAAAATTAAAAATTAATACTGTAACGATAATCACACCTATAGTTAAACAAAAGAGTTCACCTTAAACATTATACTTACAAATGAATATGAATATTATGGCCATACCATTGTTAATCTTCATGAATCAAAGAACATATACTCTGTAATCTTTGTATTGAAAGCAAGAACTAGAGAGAGAAAGTAGAGAGAAGAAAGAGAGGGAAAGGATTTCTGAATATATTGATTTCTTAACATGTAAGTAATACAACAATTTGTCTTATATAGACAGTTACAAAGCTATTAATCTAACTAACTAAATCCCTAAGATTGTGACAAGTGTCACAATCATAGACCATTGAACACATACTTTAACATCCCCCCTCAAGTTCATGCTTTGAGCAACCAAGCATGAGGTTGATACAATGTGTTCGAAAAAGAAGACCACTTAAGCCTTTGGTCAATATATCAGCAAACTGTTCTTTTGAGGAGACAAACTGTACTGATAATTGTTTCTTGGCTACCCTTTCTCGGACAAAATGTACATCTGTCTCAATATGCTTAGTCTTCTGATGTTGTACTGGATTAAAGGACAATGCAATGGCAGACAAATTATCACAGAGCAGAACAGGAGTTACAGGCAAGGGAATGTGCAGAAATGCAAGAAGTTGCTTATTCCAATCCAATTCAGTAGAAGTTGTAGATAAAGCTCTATATTCAGCTTCAGTAGAGGACCTAGACACAGTTTGTTGTTTCTTTGATGACCAAGAGATCAAATTGTCACCTAAAAACACAACTAACCCAGTAATGGACCTCTTTTCATTGGGAACCCCTGCCCAATTAGCATCACTAAAGGCCTTGAGTTGTAAATCTCCTCTATTGTATGTAACACCAACTTTCAAAGTTCCTTTTAAGTAGTTGAGAATCCGTTTTACAGCAGTATAATGAGCCACCATAGGATTATGCATAAATTGGCATAACTAATGTACTGAAAATGCAATGTCAAGCCTAGTCAAAGTGAGGTATTGTAGACTCCTACAATACTTCGATATGTACCAGGATTTGCATAAGGATCTCTATCATCTTTAATAAGTCTATTATAGGGAAGGCATGGTGTATCATAGGCTTATGCTTCAAGCATTTCAAAATAAATTCTGAATATACTTAGTCTGAGACAGAAATAAGCCACTTGCAGTCTTGGTAATTTGAATTCCCAAGAAAACAATGTAGTGAACCCAAATCTTTGATATCAAATTCAGAAGTAAGAACATTGATAACCTGTTGAATGGAACTTGTAGCATTCCAGTGATGATTATATCATCCACATATAACAGAAGAATCACAATCTCATTATCAACATATTTGACAAACAAAGAGGAATATAAATATGTATTGACAAATCCTAAATCAGGCAAAAGCTTAGTAAATCTATCATTCCAGACTCTAGGAGCTTGCTTCAAGCCATATAGTGATTTGTGAAGCTTGCACACTAGATTGGGATGAATAGAATCCTAAAAACCAGGTGGTTGAGCCATGTATACTTCTTCTTCCAAAATATCATGCAAGAAGATATTTTTGACATCCAATTGCCTAAGATCCCAACCAAAATTAGAAGCAAGAACAAGTACTAACATCACAGTAGTACGCTTAACCACGGGGCTAAATGTCTCATTATAGTCTAAACCAGCTTCTTGACTAAATCCTTTAGCTACCAATCAAGCTTTGTGTCTTGCAATGGAACCATTAGAGTGTCTTTTAATTTTGAAATTCCACTTGCAACTAACAAGGTTCTTAGTGGATGGCAAAAAGACCAAACTCCAAGTACCCTGAGCCTGAAGAGCATCCAGTTCCTCTTCCATTGCTTTTAACCATATAGGACTCTTAAGAGCTGACATATATGTACTTGGTTCAATTGTTGACAAATCATACCCCCCCCTCCACATCCCCGGGAATCTTGAATAGATGCTAGCAAAGCCTTTTTCTTAATAATTCCACTTTTGCTTCTGGTTTGCATTGGATGCAAATTGAAATGAGGAATGGACAGCACTACTTAAAGAGTATTAGGATGAAACTCATTCTTCTCAGAATATAGTGTAGTACTTGGATCAGGTGTCATAGGGAGCTGAGATGAAGATTCATTTGCACTAGTAATGGATTGAGAACTAAAAAGTGAATGTGTTGGTTTTGGATGAATATCTTGTGTATGAGATGGAGTTGGAGTTGATACATGTAATGATATAGTAATAGAAATGGGTGATGGTGACACAATGACATTGTTTGTATTGACCACAGATATAGGAAGAGAAGATATATTGGGAACCGATGAAGTGGTTTTAGCAATGGTTGATTGTGTCAATAAGTTTGCATATGGAAACTGTCGTTCATAAAAAAACTGACATGCCTAGATACATATATCTTTCTCTTAGACATTTCATAACTTATATAACCTTTATACTTAGATGCATAGCCTAGAAAAACACATCTGATGGTTTTGGGTTGAAGCTTGGTACTTTTGAATGGTTTTAACAAAGGAAAACAGGCACAACCAAAGATTCTAAGGTGTGAAATAATTGGAACACTCGCAAACAATAGTTCAAATGGTGACTTATTCTTAAGAACAGCAGCGGACATCCTATTTATAAGATAGTTAATAGTTTGGGAAGCATATGACCAAAATTGAGATGGCAGTTTAGCTGTTTGTAATAATGTAACAGTGGTTTCGATAATATGCCTATGCTTGCGTTCAGCTAACCCATTTTGTTCAGGTGTCTATGGACAAGACTTGTGATGTACAATGCCCTTGTCCATTAGAAAAAATTGAAGCCTATGACTAATGTACTCACCCCCTCCATCACTCTGCAAAACCTTAATTGTAGTAGAGAACTGATTAAGTATGAAGGAGTATAATGCAATAAAGGTAGAGTAAAAATCAGATTTTTTACCAATAGAAAAATTCAACAGTGTCTGCTATATTGATCAATAAAGATTACATAATTTTTTGTAACCATCAATAGATACACAAGGTGCAAAACCCCATAAGTCATTGTGCACAATTTCAAAAGGCTTAATAGACTTATTGACATGGGTTGGAAATGGTAGTTTGCTAAATTTACCTTCAAGGCAATTATGACACAGCACAGATGATTGAGAGTTAGTACTAGAGACATTAGTTTTATTTAACATAAGGGAAACACCAGTGTTGGTTGGATGACCTAACCTATGATGCCAAATATGAGATTGAACAAGTTGTCCAAGAAAATGCTTTTACAAGTGATTGACTTTGTGAATTTCCAGGCTTGGCATAGGCAAGGGAATGAATAGGGTATAGTCCATTACTACACAGTCTTTTGTAGAGAACCCTCCATGTGGCCTTGTTCTGAATCCAAAAACAAAATGCATCAAAGATAAGCCAACAGTTATTATCAAGGCAAATCCTATGCACTGATAGTAAATTTTGAGTTAACTTGGGAACATATAATACAGAATTCAATTTGATTGGATATGCTGGAGTATGAATAATGGAATTTCCAATATGAGATACTTGTAAACCTTCACCATTAGCAATTTGTATAGTCTTGTTGGTAGGATAAGGTGATGCCAAAGATAAATTGCTCATGTCAGCAGTCATGTGATTGGTTGCTCTTGAATCAGTTAACCAAACTTGTGGAGGTGCTGATGCAGTAGCAGATTGAGGTGCAGGATTAAACACAATGTGTAAAGCATGCATAGGAGATTGTTGTGACTAACATGCAGATTGTTGTGGTAGCCTTTAATATGAAAATTGAGATTGAGAAGGTTGCATGTGAAAATTTGGAGGTTCAGAGGGAAACCCATATGCCTGATGAGAAACCTGAGATTGTGATGAACTAGCAGAACCAATGTAGTTAGGCCCTTTATCACCATGATTAGTTTTACCACATATATGACAATTTTGCCCATCTGGAGGTTTTGCACCACAAAATGGAGCAGTGTGACCTTCACTGTTACATAACTGGCAAGTAGGAATCAAAGTTGTAGATGAATGACCAACTTGAGTCATAGAAGGATGACCAAGTATTCCAGGTGCAGGAGTAGGAAAAACATGTGCCTGATTCAAGTACACAGGTCTGGGGTTGTAAAATCTTGGTCCTTGATACTTGCCCTTACCCTTATCTTTATTCCCATGATAAGGTTTGTAACCTCCATAAGCATATTGTGATTGACCATTAGTGTTACCATAAGGTTGTTGTGGCTATGATGGACTTTTAGAATTAGAACTAGCAACCATGGCAGTCATGAAAGATGCATTAGAAGAATTCTCAACAATAACTTCCTCAGCAAGTAATTGTGCCCAAAAATCTTTCAAAGAAATCACTCTCACGACCTCTTATGACACATCTGAAAGCGTTGTATTCAGTAGGCAAGTCATTAAGTGCTAGTATGACAATATCCTTATCTTGAAAGAACACTCCAGCAGTAAACAAAAAGTTCGTAGCTTCTTTAATTCTATGCAGATACAGAGAGGTTAATTGTCTGTAAGTTAGATTTCATCTGAAAGATACTGGTTTTAGAGACAGTGGAAAATTGCTCCTTTTAAACAAATCCAAAGATCTCTTAAGTTTGGACTACCAATAGCACATGACATAGCTATAGGAGATAGAGTCACAGTAATCAAATCACAAATTCATCATTCTTAGCAGAAGTATAAGAGTTAGAAGAATTGATACCGGATTCACCAGTTTGAGAGATATGTTGAGATGGACAAGGGTTCGAACCATCCACAAACCCCATGATGCCATTGCTTTCTAGCAAGAGTTGCATTTGAAAGTGCCAATTGAGGTAGTTAGAGGCATCAAGCTTGACATTGACAGAGATCGAGATCGAAGAAATAAGAGCCATAACTAGAGATTGAAGCAGCTGAAGCTGAGATGAGATGCAGTCACCATTGTTCAATCAAGATTGCAGATTCTTGAAACAAAATTCCAATTTCAGTGAGAGATTATCACAAACACTCGATGTGCAAAAATCACACACAATTTGAAGAAGAATCGATCAAAGTGAACGATCGACAACCAAACCCTAGAAAAACTCAGAAAAGGCAGAAGCCTGAGTCCGATCAAAGAATCCGAAGATGAAGAAGTCAAATTTAACAAAGGCGGAAGCAAGAAGGATCGAAGATCACGCGTCAGCAAGAAAGGCGAGTGATACCATATTAATCTTCATGAATCGAAGAACATATACTTTGTAATCTTTGTATTGAAAGCAAGAACTAGAGAGAGAAAGTAGAGAGAAGAATGAAAGGGAAATGATTTATGAATATATTGATTTCTTAACATGTAAGTAATACAACAATCTGTCTTGTATAGATAGTTACAAAGCTATTAATCTAACTAACTAAATCCCTAAGATTTTGACAAGTGTCACAATCATAGACCATTGAACACATACTCTAACAATAATGATGGTGGTAATAATATATGAGATTTTAGATACATAAACATACATAACTTCTGACTTTATAATTCGAAGATGAAAACATATTAAACCAGTAAAAATAACGTTTATCTTGTTTGCAACATATGTACATGATCCCATAAACAATAATAGTCTAATGATAGTCTTATACATAGTTAAACTCGGAATGATAAAGAAATGTGAATGAATACTTAGGCAAAAGTTTAATAGTGCAATGAAAATTTTCCCATTACATAAAAGTTTTAATATTTATTAGTTTCGACACTTAGTATTACGGTATAACCGTAATCATCTTCAATTTATAAGTACGAGCATCTTCAAAGTAGATGTCAAAAATCCTAAGTGGACTGATTTGACAAAAACAAAGTGGTTTTCTGGTTCCAAAGGAGATGCCAAAATCCTACATGGATTGATATTCTCCACTTTACTACCAAATTTGAAGGCAAAATCAAATTTTTTTTGTTTTATAATAATGTTTGGTCCACATATATTTTTTTTATATTCTTCTTCACTTATTGATGATTTTATTCTTAAACTCTGACCTGTTTGATTTTATAAATAACCAAAAAACATTTTAAGTTGACATCTCAGTAAGAATAGGAGACTTTACAAAATGTTATTAAATCACATTAACTATAAAAATACATTTTAATTTGGCACCTCCATGGAAGATGGTCTAAGAGATCTTAAGTTCAACTCTCATTGATGACAAGTTTGATACCATACATTATGTGACTTATTGTATGGCCAAGCATATCTCTACCCCTTAGTTTAATATATCAAAAAATTGTGAAAATGAATATGCACATGTGTAATATATTAAACGCAAACTTATTAACTGTTGAATAAAGCAAAAAGTCTCACATGAGCCATCTTGCAAAACAAATTACAACTTACATCAAATGATTCCACTTCTAATTGCATCGAGGCCTTTTGCATAGAAATCTCACATATTGATTGCACAGATGATTAAATGGGGACAATATCGATGCTATAAGTAATGGACAGTGACCCATCTCGCTGAAACTTTAACTTGGTATTAGAGTAAGTTTTTAGATCTGGGCCCCAATTATTGGGATCATTTACAAACATGACCAATGCAGCTCCACGTACGTCTGGCCAACTCCAAAGTGGTCCGACGTGAAGGGGCGTGTTGAATAAAGTAAAAAGTCCACATCGGCCATCTTACAAAACAAATCATAATTTATATCAAATGATTCCACTTCCAGTTGCATCAAGGCTTCTTGCATAAAAATCATGCACTGTTGATTAATTGTACGGGTGATTCAATGAGGACAATATTAATACTATTAGTGTCTTATTTGAAACTTTAACTCTAACTAGAGTCTTATTATCTTAATTACGTATCCTCCAGAGATGTTACCATCCTCAGTGCTCTAGCTGCACATAACTTTCTAACCATTTCTCTAATTTCATTTTTACAGCTACAAAATGGCAAATTTTGTTCGCATAGAATCAAGCTAACCTCCATGCTCAACCTAAATAAGCTATGGCTATGGGGGTTATGTATCTATGGTGGTGATTCAAAACATTTAATATGTAATGTGATTGGTTGGGTGACTTTGGTCCCACTTTGCTTGCATAATGTCTCTGCTACCCATTTTATTTCTTCTCAATAATTGAGTCTTTTTTAATTTATTCGTATGAATCACAAATAATTGAGTTACGGGTTAATTATCGGAATCGGTTATGAATCCTTACCGGTCAGCTAAAAATATGTCCTTTTCATACATAAAATCTTGGATGAATGGAAGCACGCAAAAGTCATTTAATTAACGTTGCAAAGTGTACGTATGATTTACTTTGAAGCCTTTTAATACCAAGTTGGTGAACTTTAAAACCTGACAAGGAAAACCTGCATGTTAAATGCTATTGCTACCTAGTTATTTCTTTCGATTTTTCTTTACTATAAAAAAGGATATTTACAAAGGTTTAATATTGCAATGTGTAACAACGGCAAAATCTGTCCAAAAAGGTGACATTTTGGTGTAGGTCGCAACCTAACCCGAAAGGTCAATACTTTCTCTCATAAATGTATACGCATTTTATTAACTTGCAATGGCTTTAATTCAACACTTCGAATTTATGACATTATCAACAAAATAAAAAAAATTACGACCATTATTTTTTGGGTGACTTATTATATACAGGAGCAAATAAAAGCATGTCAATGGCTGACTTCTGCATGGCCCAGTTACCCACGTGGCCTCGCGAGCGCCAAAGTTTCTCCTAAAGTTGATGATTAATTTTCATAACCAAGGGCAATTTGGGCATTACAAGTCAATTGATAAAAAATCTGAATTATTACAGAGACAATCTCACGGAATTGATTAGGTCATTTCCCTAATAGAATAGTGCCTGCATATTAGTTAAAAGGTCAATGGGTGCGATGTTTGATGGGTGGGGGGCAATTCAGTCATTGCAGCTACGTGTGCGCCCAACGACCACTGAATTCCAAAACCGAACCCCCCGAGAGGGCAAGAGGCAATAAGCAAAGCTGACCTACAACTGGGCCAACTTATTGTCCTCTCATCGCTATCTGCAGCTGTTGCCACTCCTAGTGATAAATGTATGATCAATTCAAATATATATTATATATAATATTAAACAATTTAATTAGAGCGGCTTGTTCTGTTTTTTTTTTTTTTAATTTAGGTACAATAACGATTGTTTAAAAAGTAAAAAATATTACTATCATTCATCACACATGTTGACATGTTACGGTGTTAAAATATATATTCAAATTATATTAAATTAGATTTGTATATATTTGAATACGATTACATAACATGTAAATATATATACAAGTACATACACAACAAACTTGGGATACAATCAAAAAATATTTTTGTATTTTTTTAATTCCATTTAAGCTTAATGATAAACTATATTATTACTTGAATGTATATGTATATTTCGAATTAATAATTTGAGTGATACATTTTTGTATTTTTTTAATATAGCGTAGGTTATACCTTGCTGGCACTCGTATAATTACTAAGAACATGTGTGAAGGGAACCAAATGAGTCTGTGATGGACATTTTTAGCCAACAACAACCAAAAAAATAACTGAAGATTCCATAGCTTATGTGTACAGTTAAAGTTTGATAATTTTTAATTAATAAAAGGAATGGGTTATTGAGATTGACAGGCAAAACCCACCACAATATGTTAATTAATTCCAAAAAATGAAACATAGATATATAATCCCACCTTCATAAAACCCAAGAGAGAATTTCACCTTTCTCTTGTCACATATTTCTCAGCTCTAACTGCGCTAAGCATATGCCTGCGGTTCCTGCGGCTGTGCCTGACAATTCATCAACTATGTTCCCATCTGGCGGGAGCTCCGGTGTCGAAGCGGCCCACACGGCAGAAGTGGTTCCTGAAGGAAGTCATGAATCCGAAACGACAAACGTGCTGTCAAATTCAGTTCAAGAGGAAAACAAGGGTGACCGGAACTTATCTGGAGGAAACCGCTGGCCTCGACAAGAAACGGTGGCGCTTCTGAAGATACGGTCTCAAATGGATGACGCTTTTCGCGACTCTAGTCTCAAAGCTCCATTGTGGGAGGATGTTTCAAGGTGAACTTTTCATCTTCTTGGCCGAAAAAATACAAGCCAGCTAGTTATAGTGTACATGTTTAACCTTAATTATGCATCTGAGATCGATCGTCGCTCCTTTTCTTTTATTTTAATGTTGTTTTATTCTTTCTTGTATTATTGGTTTTTGGGTTGAAAGCGAGGCCAGAGGGTTCGAGCTTTGTCCTTAGAGTCGAAGTAAATGCCTTAATCGATAAAGCTACAAAGTTCAACAAATTTTGAACACTTTTGATCCATAAAAAGTTCATACGTACTTTTGCAGGCAATCTAGGTATAGTTAGTTTGTTTATGGGAATTTTAACGAAAAACTCTTGATACTGTTCATTTTAACAAAAAACTACATTTTTACACTAAAAAGTCAACACTGGTACTATTCATTTTATCCTTTATTTTGTCCTTATCATTAAAACTCAAAGTTTTCAAATCATTTTCATTAGTTTTCCTTTTGTTTATTTGTTTTCCGCTTACAAGGTGGTTTTGTTGATTTTTAAGAATTCAATTTCCTATATTTTGCAAGTGTAATTTGTTTTCGTTCCCTCTAATTTATTTATTTGTTATTAATTGTTAAAAAGAAAGAATGATCCAAATTAAGACATGGGTTGTCATGGTTTTGCTCATGATGCTGAGGTAATTTTTTTTTTAAAAAGGGTAGCAGTAGCATGCAAGATGGAGATGAAACAATTTTTGTTGTTTCATTAAGGAATCTTGGTGATCTTATTATTTTAACTAATGTGTCCATACTTTGTAAATATTCTTTTTTTCCCTAGTTACTGAGTTTACGAGATGATCATAAAAAATAAAATTAGAGTTCATGAGCGTTTTTTCTATCTAATTTTTATTTTTCATCTCTCTGTAGAAAGCTAGGTGAGCTTGGTTATTACCGAAGCGCTAAGAAATGCAAGGAGAAATTCGAGAACGTGTATAAGTACCACAGGAGAACCAAAGAAAGCCGATCTGGAAAACAAGAAGGAAAAACATATCGGTTTTTCGATGAACTTGAAGCTTTCGCTCATCCAAATCATCATCATCCATCAACAATACAACCAAAACCTCAAGTAGTACTGTGGCCAACCATGAACAACAGCCATCCAAACAACCCTAGTCTTGTAGTTCCTCATGTCACGATTACTACTCTTCCTCTTTCTTCAACACCAAGCATCCTGACCCCAACCAATGGCTCTCTTCCAAATGGTCCTCAAATTTCACCACCACACATTATAATATCACCTCTCAATCTCTCTCATCAGAATATTAATGGGTTCAAGCCAAACTTGGCAACAAACAATATTTTTTCGAGTTCTACTTCCTCGACTGCCTCTGACGAAGAGTTTCAAGTTCAACCGCGCAACAAGAGAAAAAGCAAGTGGAAGTACTTCTTCAGAAGGCTGACCAAGGACGTGCTGGAGAAGCAAGAAAAGCTGCAGGAGAAATTCTTGGAAGCAATAGCGAAATGCGAGCACCAACGAATGGCGAGAGAAGAAGCTTGGAGGATGGAAGAGATGGCGAGGATGAGTAAAGAACATGAAATTTTAGCCCAAGAAAGATCGTTAGCAGCAGCAAAAGATGCCGCGGTTATTGAATTCTTGCACAAGGTTTCGGGACAACAAAATTTGACGAATATGCAAGCACTTGAGGCACCATCATCCCAGCCTCAGCCAATGTCAGTACTAATGCCACCACCGCTGCCAGCTCCGGTGGCAGTGACCAGAAGTAGTAATTTTGAGGTTCCGAAACTGAATAAGGGTGAAAGTCCATTTCCTGCAGGGTCCACAAGATGGCCAAGAGTCGAAGTTGAAGCTTTGATAAACTTGAGGAGATGTCTTGACGTGAAGTACCAAGAAGCCGGGCCTAAAGGATCTCTTTGGGAGGAGATATCTGTGGGGATGAAGCGGCTCGGATACAATAGGAGTGCAAAGAGGTGCAAAGAGAAGTGGGAGAACATCAACAAGTACTACAAGAAGGTGAAGGAGAGCAGTAAAACACGCTCTGAGGATTCAAAAACATGTCCATATTTTCACCTGCTGGACATCTTGCACAGTAAAAAGAACATTAAGAATGATGCTAGTTATGTGGAGAAGCCCATTGCTGAAACAATGCAGCCGTTGATCAAGGTCCAGCCAGACCAGCCGGTGATTGAAGACATTGAAAGGGAAAACGGGGATCGAAATGGAGACGACGAAGATGGAGAGAGTACAGAGGAAGAAGATCGGAGTGATCATGACCAGATGGAGATGGTAACCAATGACAAAGATTCATCAATGGACATGGTGGATTCATGATACGAGTGAGATAGGATAACTAAGTTTCTTTGTTTTAATTTTCAGATCCAGTTGACGTAAAATGTCAATCCGAAAAACTGTCCCAACACGTGACAAAATAAATAACAAAAAAAGGGATACTGTATTATTTTTCTTCAGGTCTAAACTGATCTCAGTCCAGTAATTAATCATCAAGTGGGTTTGCACCAAAAGAATGATCCTCTCTAATTAAGTGGATCAGGTTTCAAGGGCAGTGTTTTAAGGTTGAAAATTTCGAAAGCATACACCTATCTAGTCGCATGTTACGAGAAATTTTTTATTGTGACAGAAACACAAATAGTACACCACGTGTTTTTATAGAAGTGGTGAAAAATTTTATTTTTTAAGTTATTAACTTTTTAGCACACATATTCCACCATTTGTATAATAACACGTAGTGTATCATCTCGTGTACCGATCACATTGAAAAATCTCTCGCATGGTACA
The DNA here is from genome assembly GCA_015708375.1 of Cydonia oblonga. Classification (NCBI taxonomy): domain Eukaryota; kingdom Viridiplantae; phylum Streptophyta; class Magnoliopsida; order Rosales; family Rosaceae; genus Cydonia; species Cydonia oblonga. The sequence continues at coordinate 483 of JADOBS010302451.1, read as the reverse complement.
ATACATAAGGTCCTAAAATAATGGACTGTAACTTTAGCGGGGATTTTATTTTTACTTTTCTTACAAGAGGGTGGAAATTTGTGTCAAGTCACACAATGAGATTCACAATTAGGTATTAAACTCTTTATTTATAAGAGTCGAATATAAGACCTTCATTTACAAGTAGGAAGAATACTACTAAACAGTAATAATATTAATGTTGGTTTTATTTTATTAGTGGGATTAGATGGTTCTCTATGCATTATTTACCTGTAGCTAATTTACATGATATAATATCAAGATTAAAAGAAGAAGCTACATACATATAATTGTTGTATTTATTTTTATGTATTTTTGTGTTAATAGGGGATGGAGATTCCTCAGCCTCATGGTACATAAACTAAAGAAAGCAAAGAAAGTTGTATTTTTCCTTGTGTGTTCATGTAAAGGGGGGGGAGGGGGGGAGGGGGGGGGGGAGAATTAGTGGAAGGGTTATTTTCCATT
>JADOBS010302450.1:0-14223 GCA_015708375.1 Cydonia oblonga | reverse complement strand
TGTTAATCTCTAATGTTTTTGAGAATCTTTTTTTTTTTTTTTTTTTTTTAACACTTATATTGATAAAGTATCCTGTGCTGACTAGGTGGCCCAAGATCTCCAGAGAAGTGATGTACCTTTGTACCAGCTGGAAGCCATCGACTTTGGGCGAAGAATGGCTGTTGAGAGGGAAATTGAGAAAACAGAATCTGCCCCACAGCCGAATGCAGTTTTTGATGAAAGCTCTAATTTTCTCATCTATGCAACTCTCCTTGGAATAAAAGTAATATAAGATTCATATAATCCCCTGCCCCTTCCCATTACTTCTCTTGAGTAAAGGAAACTAATTTGTTCTTTTATAATTTTGTTTTGCAATTTCAGGTGGTAAATTTACACACTAATAAAGTTTCTCGAATTCTTGGAAAAGTGGAGAATAATGATAGGTTTTTGAGAATTGCCTTATACCAAGGTGACAAAAGCAGTAAAAAAGTTAGAAAAATCCCTGCTGCTGCAGCAAATGTTAACGAAAGCAAAGAGCCTTTGACAGATCCTACTCTCATATGTTGTGCTTTCAAAAAACACAGAATCTATCTATTCAGGTACTAAAATACTTTAGAGAACCTCGAAGACACTTGTCTGATATTGGTTTTTCTTTTAAGCATATACTATTGGTTCATTTTTGCTGTTTTAAAATTACTACATGGCTAATGATGATCGGATGCCCAAGTTGTTATTACATGCTGATATTTTTCTGGCCCAGATTTGTACTTGGAGGAAATCTTGATAATGGTAAAAGTTCTTGGAAAGAAGAAATTGGATTGTCATTTGGAATCATAGGATTGAAGTATTCATATAGTTATTGTGGTATTCGTTTGGGAACTGAGATTCTACATTTCTAATTTGATATAATCTGACTTCCTTGTGCTCTCTTCAGTCAGAGAGAACCAGAGGAGCCTGAAGATGCAACTAAGGGAAGAGATATATTCAACGAAAAGCCTCCTGCTGATGAACTCTTGGCTGCATCAGAGATTGGTAAATCATCCACAACATCTCTTCCTGACAATGTGGTAAGTTCTCTTTTACCTTGTATCTTGGATGTGATGGTCTTTTCTCCATTTTACTTGTACTTTTCTTAATTTTTCAATAATAAAGCGCTTGATTCTCTTGTAAAATAATTTTAAGAATTGGAAACTGAAATTCAAATGGTACACTTCCGTTCTGTTCTCTTTTCTTACTATGCTGTTGTCCTCGAATTAGAAAGCAAAGGGGAGATAAAAGGGAGTAAAAAGAGGAAATATAGGTTTTTGCATGTTTTTTGTTTGTAAAGCATAATGGATTCCTTTTTTCTTTTTCCCATCTTCTTTGTATGCTATCCTGTTTGGTTTTTTTTTGTTTTTTGTTTTTTCGGTTTTGCAAGACATACAATACGGAATTGACAGATACATTTTAAAACTACAAACTTCTATTTTATTTTGAAAGACTTTCCTCTGTCAGAACAGGAGTATTGTTTTGTCTTAATGGGAAAATCAAGATCAAGTCTTGTTATACATTCCAGCATACAGAAATTATTAATGTACTGGAATTTATTTATTGATTGGATGAAGCAAATAACCAAATTATTAAGTTACCTGGAAATTTTTTTCATGTTATCTTTGCTAGATAGTGTCATATAAGTTCACTGTCTTTTCTACATAAAAACACGAATAAATCCACTTTTCTGGTTTTTTTTTTCTGGTATGGATCTTTAGATGTGTATCTTCTTCTTAATTATGCGGCCTGATTCTCATGAAAGATGGGTTCAGCATTGCTTCGTTTTAATCATGTTCTATTTAGCTGTATTATTTGGGATGTGTTATAGCCTTACAGGTGTCTAATATTCTCTTTTCTTCTTCCCCATCAGATTTTGCGTACTACAATGGGTGACATACACATGAAACTGTATCCAGAGGAATGTCCAAAAACTGTGGAGAACTTCACAACACACTGCCGAAATGGCTATTATGATAACCTCATATTTCATCGAGTCATCAAAGGTTTCATGATACAAACAGGAGATCCTTTAGGTGATGGTACTGGTGGGCAATCCATTTGGGGACGGGAGTTTGAGGATGAATTTCATAAAAGGTAAAGGTTTAATTTCATGGACCAAGTGAGATTGTAATGAAGACAAAGTTTCTAATTTTGTCTGTTTGCTCACACAATTTTTTGTTTTGTTACAGTTCTAAAGTGCAAAGTATTCTTTGATGTAAATGTTTCTTTCCTTGCAGTTTACGACATGACAGGCCTTTCACTGTATCAATGGCAAATGCGGGAGAAAACACAAATGGATCTCAGTTCTTTATCACCACAGTGGCAACTCCTTGGCTTGACAACAAGCACACAGTTTTTGGCAGAGTTATCAAGGGGATGGATGTTGTGCAGGTACGATTGAGCCTTAAATTTTATGTTTGTCATCTGCATGTGGTCCTTTTTTCTCTTTGAGACTGGGGGATGGGGTGAGACCGGTGTTATCATGTGCTGCTGCAGTCTTCTCAAGAGGGGAGGGATTGAGGGAGGATGAGAGGGACAGATTTAAAGTTGCCTAGAAATTATTCATGGATTTAAGTCACTCCAGGGAGGAAAATGTTATGTGCCAAAAGACATTATTTTCCCTTGCAAACTTGGAAACTATCCTATGATGACGGGCATTTAAGTATACCTTTTACTTGTGAATCACGACTAGTATGAGGTCCCCCAGTGCGACTGATCAATCGACGTCTGACAATCATCTTATTGTTGGCACTTGGCAGGCTATAGAAAAAGTGAAGACAGACAGGGGAGAAAGGCCCCAAGTAGACGTGAAAATTCTGAATGTTACTGTCCCCAAGCCTTAAGATTCTCCCTTTTGATGATGTTGTTTCCAAATATGGTTGGTGAAACGTTTTGGTGAATTTTGACCGCAAAAGATGCATTCAGGTAATTTTATTCCCCTTCCTTTTTTCAGCTGTGCCTACTGCCTGCCCAATGAAAATGCTTTTAAGGTGGGGGTAGCTCATCGGAACATTTGTTTTACGTCTATGCTTCGTGTTTTACGCCGATTATTTAGCAAGATGTTACTTGTTCAGGGGGTATGTGTTTTTGCTGTGAGCACCTATCAACCGTGAAGATGAGCACGAACTCTGTGTGATTGCTCCGAAGTCATCCGAAAGCTTTTATATGAAGTTTCATTCTAGTATGTTCCCTATTAACCGTTTATGTAATGAAGTTCCATCGTCGTATGTTGTTAATTTCATTCAACTCAAATACCTTTGACAAGCAAACTTTGTTCACTAATGTTTTTAAATTTTGACCTGTAATTAGAAGAAAAGTATAATTCAAACGTTTAGTGCTTGATATTATTTTATTTTTTTTGTTTTTTGTTTTTTTGTTTTTTAATTTTATCCAAGTCTTGGACTTGACTAATCACAAGGTCCCCTGCTTGACCCCACAACATTTAGGGAGCGAGAAACTCTTAACATTTGCTAGGTGCCCAGATCTAAAACAAAGCCCCACCCACTGCCCAAACCTCAAAATCCAACCACCAAAATTTAAAAAGAAAATAACGCGAAAAAATAACAACAAAATTCAACCCCAAAACTCAAAATCCACCCATTGCCAAAAAATTCTGAGATGGCTTTGCAGGCAGAGAAGCCAATGCATGTATCAGAGGGAGGAAAGAGATCCCAAATTTTTTGGGAAAAAAAGGACGAGGAAGGTGGAGATGCTTAACAACAGCAAGAGGGTGAAGAGAATGAGCTTGTTTTGAAGGATTTGCGATGAGCTTGACACCTGCATTTTGCAGGAAAGAGGGAGGAAAGAAGAAATGGGGCGGAGCCAGAGCGAGAAGAAAAGAAAAGAAAATATGCTTCGAGAGGGTTAGTCTTTCAGGAGTAAAAAAAGTAAAAGGTGAATAAATAATAATTATGCATTAAATAATATAAAACATTGTTATACATATATATATATATATTAAATAATATAAAATACTACCATATATGCATTAATTAATATAATATTATAGTTAGTTAATTGTCTTGCTTTTTAGTCCAACACTGCACCAAATGCTTTACTAAGTTGGTTCAGTTTAGTCCAGTCTAACCCATTCCAGCTTAATTTTTGAAGTTAGTCCAGTTCGAGATAGCTTGGTGCAACAAATGCACCCTTAGAGGCTGTGTAAACAAGTTAGGGTTTCCGATGAATATCTTAATTAAGAGCCTACAGTTTCGAACCAATCTAGTTTATAAGTTATAACTAGACTATCGGAAAATGCTAAAGAGACCATTAACCGATTTCTAGTGTGGAGTAGTTCTATTAAAAAATAAAGGGAACTGTTATTAGCATTCTAAAAATCTCATTCTACACTCCTCACAAGTGTATTTTTCTTTTTAATTATAGAAAGTTTGGAGTACGAAATGAGATTTTTGGAGTGCTAATAACAATTCCCAAAATAAATATATTATAGTTTGTTTTTCGTAAAACCAAATGCATATTAAGGTTAAGATATTCTATGAAATGTAAATTAATGAGGAACAGAAAATAGATTGGAGATGGAGGATATATAAGCAAGAGTAAAGCTAGGAAGAATAAAATTTTAAACCGAATGATTTGTTACCAATATAAAATAAGCACGTTAATCAGTACTTAAATAATAATTCAATCATCAACAATCATGTCATATGGTTTACAAAATTTAATCTTCTTATCATCATTACTCTATAGTAATCATAGATGCATTCCTTCGTATGGAAGTACGTTCAAATTTCAATATGTTATTCCCACATATTTTCCTAGATATCTCATAACTAGGAAGTAACAAGGAATGCAATATCCCTATATAACATGACCCAAAAGTTCGATGTAGATAATGAATAAGGAAGTTCGTCTTTGAGATTAGATGCCAATCGAGTTGGAATATCTTTCCGAAGAGATTTTACGCATTGCTTATAGTTGTAGTCGAATTGGTTTTGGGTTTGCTTGCTAAACACTCCTAGCTAATTGAGACACTCTTGCATTTGCAAATGGTGCTGGAGATGACGAGAGACATAAGAGCTCAAGGTATGTGTTTTCAAATTCAAGCTAAAGTGATTACAAATGAATTGTTTGGGTCTATGAATGAACGGAGTATGATATATAAGCAACCCAAGGAGGTTATAGGTCTAAATTGAGGAGCTTAATTTTTGTACCTATTGTTTTTGTTTTTTGTTTTTTACGAACTAAACCCTTGGATAGAAATTAGCTTTAACCTATTCTTCAAGTTCATTTTATTTTTGAACTAAAGCACAGCAAAAGTTGGACATCATGGTTTCTAGAAATCCAATACTAACTATATAATTGGACATAGTTTCTGGTTTATATTTATGGTAGTATAACCCCTCGAGAGCTCAACACAGTTTCAGCATTGCTCGCATTGTGATTTGAAATTTGGCTATCATAGGATTTTCGTAGGTTGTCTTCATTTTTGCACTATTGCACGAAGCCACCACAGCGTCATACCAAAAATAATACTGTTCTATCTGCTCCCTTGGATCCCTCTTGATCAAATTGTTGATGACACCACGGCTAGCTTTTGTGTTCGTTATGGCTAACTCGAGCGACTCAAGCAAGCTCTTCGTAATCGGATGCTGGTCAGGATCAAGGATCAAGGATCGGAGCCGAGAGTCTTCTGTCATTCGACATTGGTAATGGTCTGTCTGCAACCAATTGAGTTGATGCATTATGCAGGTGAAGGAGAAGAGAAAAACAAGAACAAAGACGTAAAAGAAGAATGTTAACGTGCTTGAGGAGAGGTGAGAAAAGGATTCACTTAATCTTCAAACATCTGTTGTCTATAAGTTTTATCTCTCTTCCTTATTTGAAAGAATTAATTATCAGAGAGGCGTGTTTCGTACCACTCAATTGGATTTTGCGGGATTTGGATACGCCCTCGGTTTTTTTCTCTACCTACCTAACATTTCGAATGTCGAAATAGATATTCTTAATTACTTGGAAGGAACTGGTTAAGAGTGAGTCTTGCTTGGTGATGGTCACACCGTCAAGTGATGTCACATGTTATGATATTGACAATGATACTAATTCACATATTATAAAATGGATGATGATATAATTGATATGTCATGAACATAGTAAGGAATAATCTTAATGGAAATAAATACATGTATTTTAAACAAAGTCGTATAAATCAATGGGAAATGAAGGCAGTTTAAGCAAACACAAACTTAAGTGCATCGTAAGATTGGTGTACTGATATATACTTAACCATGACTTATCATATACTCTTTTATAAGTGATGTGTTTTATCATAAAAGGAGAACCATTCAGATAAGTCTCACAACTTTGGAAAGGATACGATAAATTCTATAAAAGTAGGATACATTCCTCTAGACAATTCATTCAACGTGAAACATAGTCTTCTTTCCTTTAGTGTGCTATTTCTCCCTTGACACTACCACATGGTAATCAATAGTCTAATAACATTAGAGTTAGATCCTGTGACAGTCATGTGAAATTCTGCAGTGGTATCAAAGAAAGGCTCTTTGATATTATACAGGGAGAAATTTGAAAAGGGAAAAGAGATTAGGAACCGAAGGGACGAAATCTGGCTTTTATTCGTCTGGTTCATGATATTGAAGTTGGTCAGGTTGAAATCAAATATCTGGGTTGTGAATCAATGATATTGGGATATTAGAGTGACTGGAACTTCATGTCTGAAGTGACTCGTTCAAAATTTGCAAATTGGAACTTTACAAAGCCTGTAAACAAATTGGGAAATTTTATTTAAACCCACATAACTCGTCTTTACACCAAACTTACTCTCTATACCTATATTATTTTTAATTAAACTATCAATATTTCTTTAATCCTAAATTTACTACCTAAATTACCCTCACAAACCCAATCAATATGTAAAATTATCTTTACACCCTTTCAAAACAAAAAAAAAAAAAAAAAAATCAAACTCAAAGCATATGTTCTCTCCTCTAAAGGTTTTACCTTTCGACGTATCCGTCATATTTTCTTTCAATCTTCCGTTGCTTTACAAGAACACACCACTCTTAACATCAAACACAAATTTATCAGAATTTAAATCGTTGAACTGTCCATGTGGACAATAACAAGCAGAAACAATCTTGGGGACTAGGTTTTGAATCTTTTGAAGCCAAAACCGAATTCAGACTAGTTGGATAAGCGAAACAACACGCCATTATCAATCCAATTTATATGAACCCGGAATGGCGGATTAATCGTGCCAAAATTTCGAACAAGAGCTAGTTAAGCTTCGGAAGCGAGAAGAATAACAGACAAAAATAGGAAGCCAGTACTGAAATGGTTCAAATGAATGAAGTTTTGATCCCCCATTGCTACTATGAAATAAAGCTAGGATTTTAAAGTTCGGAGATTAAAGAGCAACACAACTGACCAAATCACAGTATATAAAAGGTTTAGAAACTGAATCTATCACATTCCCAATCTGAACATAATCCCCAATTAGGATTCTTTTACCTAGAATAGTATCCAGCTGTTTTTATAAATCCTTGTATTCGTTGTACAAAAATATATCAATAAAATCACAAATTCTACAATTTCACATACATAACCAAAAAATATTATTACAATTCCAATGAAAGCATATAAACTTTGCTTGTCAAGCTAAACCAAGAGAGGCACGAACGTGTGTGCGAAGAAAAAAGAAACATTTTACCGATGATCGTCTAGTCTTCCACTTTTACTTTGTCTAGATTCTAGTGAGTTTATGCCTTCAAATCTTACAAATGGAGTTAATGTAGAATTAATTGAAAAAAAAACTTGCACAAACTGAAAATAGCTTATTTTATCTGAGAGCATCTTAGGATTTTAGGCAAAATAGAACATAAGAGAAAGATTGTGTGATAGTAATATAAGGTGTAGGTTTATTGATAAATTTTAGTTTTATAGTTAATTTTAACTTGCACTTTATGGTAATTATGCAATAAGGTAAAAAATAAACTTCACATTTAAAATTTAAGTGGAGTGTAAAAAGAGGTTAGGTGGGTTCAAATAAAATTTCCCAAACAAATATCACATAATATTAAAAAAAAAATCACAACCATAATTTGAGTTTCTTTTGAACAAACGATATTGTTTACAAGGGGAAAAGTAGGCTTAGCCTCATAATGAGCTAGTAATAATGTGGTTCAAATTCGCCTTTGGCAAGAATCGAATCACCTCTCACTTAAAAGTGAAGAAGAATATCACTAGACCGTAGTACTAAGTGGCAACTAGAATTTGAGTTTAATGGTTTAGAAAAATCAGCAATATCAAAAGGGATACAGATAGGCACACGGTTCCGGAATTGTGTAAAACGTGCCTGATTTTAACAAATGGCTCATACAAATTGAAATTGTTTCTCTGAATCCGCGCTCGCAAGAACTTGAGTCTTGGTATGAATCGCATGGACAGTTCATCGTATAAGAGACATCGATACAGGTATTTCTGCACAAGGAGAACTCAAGATTTTACAAAAGACACAAAAATTGGCTGGTTGTAGTTATTGGGCCAAATGGTTGGTTCTAATCTATGCTCTTTGGTGTTTTGCATTGAAACCCATAATCAGGACTTGCACTTAAAAGAACTTGCAACGATCCTCTGTAAGTTTATGCCTTTACTAGTTTTCTTGCACGAAAAGCCTTGAGCCATTTAGCACAGAAACCTTAGGTCGACCAAATGCTATACTCCATAACTATATTTGGTCGACTCAGTTTCACTGTTAAAGATGGCTTGAGCCATTCAGCACAGAAACATTAGGTCGACTGAATGCTATACTCCATAACTATATTCGGTCGACTCATTGAGGGAAACCTGCAACAAGTCTTTTCACTGCTCTTCTTGCAGTCTTTCTGCAGCAGCATGCTGCTGCTCCTTGAAACTGGGGATTTTAGGTGACTTGTTGATGTAAATCTCCTTAAATCAAGGAGTGTCTTGTAATCAGTAAAAATCATTTTGTTTAGTCCCTAAATCAAGGAGAAGGTGGCGTGTCCCTTCTTCCTTGCTTTTTGTTTTTCTGCCTTATATTGTGCTTGTTGTAAACACTTTCAAGTTGTTGGAAATATATCAAAACTTATTTTTCCACATGGTGTCAGAGCGGTGTCCTTCTTAGGCCTGACTGTGCAACCTTTTGCCGTGATTATTTCAATCTTCTCAGCCAACATTATGGCAGAAGAAAATTCAGTTAGTCAACAAGCTGAAAGATCTATTGCCTCCCCGACTACAAATTTCTTTGAGGTTGATATCAACCCAAATCAAAGACTCAATTCAGTTTTGCTGAATGAGTTTAATTATCTTCCTTGGTCAAGGGCAGTTTCTTTGGCTCTCGGTGGAAGGGCCAAACTTGGCTTCATCAATGGAGTCATTAAAGCTCCAGAAATTTCGTCTCCAAATTATAAAGCATGGCTGTGCAAAGATCAGTTAGTTATGTCATGGTTGCTAAATTCTATGGAGAGGAAAATTGCTGAAGTTTTCAGCTATTCTAATTCAGCACAACATCTATGGAACCAAGTGAAGGAGATGTATGGCAATCAAAACAACTCGGCCCGTGTCTTTCAACTCAAGAGAGATGTTGCAGCTCTTCAACAAGAAAACAAGTCCTTTGTGCGACATGTTGGCGACCTTACCACTATGTGGAATGAGCTTGATATCTATCGACCTCATACCACATATGCGATGGTGTTGCTAAAAAGAGCCAAGGAGGACAAAATTTTTCAACTACTAGCAAGCTTGAGCTTGGAGTATGAAGACTTAAGAAGTCGCATTTTGATGACTTCAGAGCTTCCGTCTTTCTCAAGCGTGTGTGCCACCATTCAACGTGAAGAGGTCAGAAGACAAGTCATGGGATTAGATACCAAAGTTGTCTCGGGAGAATCTCGAGCATATGCCTCGAATTACAAGTCACCTAAGGTGAAGGTTTACAAAGGTAAGTGCCCCGACTTGAAGTGTGATCATTGTCTTGGAATTGGCTATCGCGGGATTGGTCACACCAAGGATCGATGCTGGATACTTCATCCCGAGCTGAAACCAAAGTTCAACAAGGATATCAAAGGACCATACAAGGTCGCTGCTAGTTCACCATACAAAGTCAGTCATATGGCAAACCTAGTAGAGTCCACTTCAAATCATGTCACTACTGATGGGCTGTTGGATTTTACTTCAAGTCCCGTTGCTCTAATAAATGAATTTGCATCATTTTTTCAACAAAAGAAAGGGAATGGAAAGGTTGAAGAGGCAGCAGTGACTGAATTCGAGAACCATTTTGCAATGCTTGGCAAGTTTACGGGGTTTCTAGCAGAGGCTAAAGGTGTACCACATGAAACTGCCCCAGGTATTTTGCATGCTTTTTCCACTGCTCTAAACAATAGTTGTGTGCATGATTGTTGGATCATAGATTCGGCTGCCACTGATCACATGACAAACCAAAGAACAAACTTGCATGAATTTTAAAAAATGTCATCTCAAGTGTCTGTTGCTAACGGAAAAGGAGTCTCCGTTATGGGTAGAGGAAAAATTAGGTTAATTTTGAACCACGTTAAGTCCATTGCCTTATATGTCCCTGCCTTCCCTTTCCAACTTCTTTCCATTGGAAAAATTACTAAGACTTTAAACTGTCTTGCAATTTTCTCACCAACAAATGTGATTTTTTAGGATCTAGTCACCAGGAAGACGATTGGTGAAGGTTTCTTTCTCAATGGTCTTTACTATTTGCCAAGAAAAGGCTCTCTATCCAAAGGTCTCCAAGTTAGTGCAGCCTCAAGCTCAAAACAACCCCAAGATCCACATTTATGGCACCAACGTCTAGCTCATCCATCCACCCTTATTTTGTCTAAGTTATTTCCTACTATGTGTCAAACTCTTATCAAGTGTGACACTTGTAATTTCTCCAAATTCGCTAGATTAACTTTCAATACTTCATTTTCTAGAGCTAGTAAGCCTTTTGAAATTGTACTCGGATATTTGGGGTCCAATTAATGAATCATTTGACGGCTACAAATATTTTGTTACATTTGTTGATGATTTCACAAGAATTACTTGGATATATCTCTTGAAATTCAAAAGTGAAGTGTTTACTATGTTTAAAGATTTTCACAATCTTGTTACTACTCATTTTGAGTCCAACCTTCAACATTAAGATCGGATAATGGCACCGAATACATGTCTAACAACATGACACAATATTTGAGCATGCATGGCATATTTCATCAAACAAGTTGTGTTGGGACGCCCCAACAAAATGGGGTGGCCGAGAGGAAAAATAGAGATCTCCTTGAGAAGACACGTTCTCTGATGCTTCACATGAACATTCCTAAGAAGTTTTGGTCACAAGGCGTGCTCACTGCCACATATTTGATAAACAGGCTTCCAAGTCAAATTTTAGGGTTCAAATCACCTTATGAAGTTTTTAAAAATCGGCCTATAGATTTGTCAAATTTAAAAGTGTTTGGATGTACATGTTTTGTGCATGTTCAAGCATCTCATCGTGATAAGTTAGATCCCTGATCTATTAAGTGTGTGTTTTTGGGCTACACTTCAACTCAGAAAAGGGTATAAATGTTTTAATCCTATTACTAACAAAATTGTGGTGTCTCGAGATGTAAAATTTGAGGAGTCCATTCCTTATTGTCACAAAGGAACCGCATATTCAAGTAAGGGGGAGACTTGTGAGGATTTGATTTCGCTACCTAATCATATTGGGGATATTAACTTAGACTATCTTCAAGTTGATGTCACACATGCTCCTGCTTCCGATGTCGCTCATCTTTTTTATTCTTCAAGTCATCAAGAGGTTGATCAAGTTGATGCCTCTTATGTTCCTGCTTCTAATACATCTCTTAACCATCAAGAGATTGATCGACTTCCAGTTAGAAGAAATCCTCCAAGAGCATGCCAACCCCCACCAAAACTGCTGGATTATGTTACCTATGCAGCACGGCATCCAATCACTCTTGCATATCATCGCTATTCACCTGCCCATGTAGCCTTTCTTAGTGCTATCTTAAACCACCATGAACCCAGTACATTTCAGGAAGCCAATCTCCATACCAAATGGAGACAAGCTATGTATGAGGAACTGCAAGCTCTTAACGACAACCACACTTGGATTCTTGTTCAACTCCTTAGTGGCAAGAAAGCCGTGGGCAGTAGGTGGGTCTACAAGCTCAAATTCCATTATGATGGCTCTATTGAGAGTTAATAAAGCACGATTGGTGGCTCGAGGTTTTACTCAAACGTATGGGGTAGACTACAAGGAGACTTTTGCGCCTGTGGCCAAGATGAATACAGTTCGGGTCCTTATTTATGTGGCAGTCAACCAAGGTTGGTTCTTATTCCAAATGGACGTTAAAAATGCATTCTTGCATGGGGAACTTGAAGAAGAAGTATACATGCAACTACCTCATGGACATCCTCAAGCCTCAAAAAATGGCCTTGTTTGTAAGCTCCACAAAGCCATTTATGGGTTAAAACAATCCCCTCGAGTATGGTATGCTAAGTTAAGCTCGGTGTTGGAAGAGGTAGGATTCTCGAGGAGTGATGCAGATTCATCCTTGTTTGTTCGCATAGGTTCATTGGGTAAATTGGTGGTGTTAATTTAGGTCGATGATCTTATCATAACTGGCGACAATATGGACGAGATTGTGTCTCTCAAACAATCTATTCATCAGAAGTTTGCTATCAAAGATCTTGGTAAGCTAAACTACTTTCTCGGCATTGAGATGGCAACTTCCCACAAGGGACTGTTTTTTAACCAAAGAAAATACGTGTTGGATCTTCTTCGAGAGGTCGATATGCTTGATTGTAAACTAGTCACTACTCCCTTGGATTGCAAGCTCAAGTTGGACACGGTTGGGGAACTTCTCACTCACGTAAGTTACTATCAATGATTAGTTGGTAAACTCATTTATCTTACTATTACACGACCCGATATAACTTATGCTGTGAGTCTTGTTAACCAGTTTATGCATGCCCCCACTGTTACTCATCTTCATGTTGTTAAGAGGATACTACGATATCTCAAAGGGTTAATTGGGCTTGGTATTCTCATGAGAAATAATGGTTCCACCCAAATACAAGGCTATACGGACACATATTGGGCAGACAATGCTCTCGATCACAAGTCAACCACGGGTTATTGTACTTTCGTGGGTGGAAATTTGGTCACTTGGAAAAGCAAAAAACAGAATGTCATTGCTCCATCTAGTGCTGAGGCGGAATATCGTGCAATGGCTTCCACTGCATGTGAACTTATATGGCTCAAGAGTCTTTTTTTTGACTTGGGATTCCCTAGCAATGCACCGATGTCCTTTATGTGCGACAACCAAGCTGAGATGCACATTGCATCCAATCCAGTCTTCCATGAACGTACTAAGCATATTGAAGTGGATTGCCATTATGTGCAAGCTCAAGTTCAGTCTAAAGTTATTCAAACTCTCTTTACTTGTAGCCATGATCAATTGGCTGATTTGTTTACCAAGGCGTTGCCAGCTACACATTTTCAGCACCTTCTTGGCAAGCTTGGCTCCATTAATCTTATGGATCCAGCTTGAGGGGGAGTCTTGCACGAAAAGCCTTGAGCCATTTGGCACAGAAACCTTAGGTCGACCAAATGCTATACTCCATAACTATATTTGGTCGACTCAGTTTCACTGTTAAAGATGGCTTGAGCCATTCAGCACAGAAACATTAGGTCGACTGAATGCTATACTCCATAATTGTATTCGGTCGATTCATTGAGGGAAACCTGCAACAATTCTTTTCACTGCTCTTCCTGCAATCTTTTTGCAAGCATCATACTTTCTGCAGCGGCATGCTGCTGCTCCTTGAAACTGGGGATTTTAGGCGACTTGTTGATGTAAATCTTCTTAAATCAAGGAGTGTCTTGTAATCAGTAAACATCTTTTTGTTCAGTCCCTAAATCAAGGAGAAGGTGGCGTGTCCCTTCTTCCTTGCTTTTTATTTTGCTGCCTTATATTGTGCTTGCTGTAAACACTTTCAAGTTGCTGGAAATATATCAAAACTTGTTTTTCCACAAGTTTGTTTCCATTATTTTAGAAGATAAAATTAGTATCAACCTTATTTAACTTTTTTTAGAATATAGTAAACTTTTATTGTTATTATTGAGTGGAAAGTGTGGGTTGTTGATATCATTCCGTGAATATGGCTTAAGACAAATTTTGAGTCTATTATTGTTTTTTTTTTTTTTTT
>JADOBS010302449.1:0-14217 GCA_015708375.1 Cydonia oblonga | reverse complement strand
TCTACTCAACTTTTCTTCATTTTAAAACAAACATCTTTTAGTTTTGGCTTAAGAAGATCAGTTTCAACCGTATTTCTTTATAAATATTCCCATTTCTTTGTTTTACACATAGGATCCTCATCTTAGGGGAATGATTTATAAACGAATTCATTGTTATCGTGACATTCTTGTCAAATAAAACAATGTCACGTATAAACTTTTCTTCACATCACATTGCAATATTAAATCAAAACGCAACGGTAACAATAATTCTGTTTTACCCTGCTGGTTCTGTGCTATTTGTCTTGAGATTACAGTTTTACCCTGCTGTACCATTGCAATTGAGAGAGAGAAAAAGATGATGATAAGGGACATAATAGTCCTTATATAATTCAGATGAGTACAAGTTGCAAAATGGGCATCCATCTGTCTGCACTGATGTTACATGTCATGAAACCTTGAGGGAGAAGAGGGCATTGGCCTGTTCCAAATCTACAAAATCTTCTTCCTTTTTTCATAAAATAAAAAATAGTAATTTTAATTTAATTATCTTCATGGTTGTATTTAGTTTAATTCAATTATCTTTATCTGTTTTGTTTGTAGCATATTTGATTGGAGGTAGATTGTCTGCCCTCCTGTTTGATTATCATATAGCAAAATGTTGTGGGTTGATTGCCTCATAAGTGTCCAATAATTACATAATGTGGGAATTTCTTAATACCAATGATTGCATAAAGTGTCCATCAAAACAAAATGACAAATGATTTACGATTTTTTTTAATAAACAATAATATCTACACTAAGCAGATGATGAAGCGGATTAAGCCTCACAACGAATTAGTAATAATGTGGTTTAAATTTCTCTTTGACGAGAATCGAACGCAAGACCTCTCACTTACAAGCTAAAAGGAATATCACTAAACAGTAGTACTACATGGTTGGTGGCCAATATACCATTTAAAATATTAAATTATGAATTATATTATTTTCCTGGATAGAGTTTCACAATTAATTTTAGGTCGACCGGAATTAGGTTATAGTTGAGTTGGACGACTACGTAAATGCCTTACGATCTAGTTTTTTGACTAAGTGGTCAGACCCAACGAAGAGGATATTTTTAAATATATATATGAATATTGACCATTATTTATCTGCGTATTGAATTTTGACCGCGTGATGTTCTTCAAGTTGCTTCCAAGAATCTGCTATATTGTTTTGGTTTTGGCTGAAAAGGCTTCTACCAAAACTTGTCAATATAATACGAAATATTTGTTCAAATTTGTCAATAAATCCCACGGAAATGTAATTTTATAACTTCTATTTAATATCGTAAGAACCTCATAGCCGTTTTTATATGACAAGACCATATATATTTTAAATTACTTAAACAATGAGTCGGGATATTTGAATTTGATTATAAGCGGGCATACCGTCTTGACCTACTAGCCGGAGCAATTTGATGCTTCGATATGGGTACCAAATTACCCATAAAACCTCAGTGTTGTAATGTGATTTGGATTGGAAATGTTGATTCTGAAGATGATGTTAAGTGTGGGTTTGTGCTTGGGTTGGGTGTGACTTGTTTATTCATGGGTGCGGTAAATGGTTTTGATTAGTTGTCGTAAACTAATTTCATCAAAAGTTGGGTGCGATGAGTAGTTTTATAGGCAGCAATAAAAAGCACTATGTAGCATAATTTGTTGTTGAAGTGGTAGAATTGTGTTATTTTAGTTACCTCTAATCTTTGTTT
Organism: Cydonia oblonga; assembly: GCA_015708375.1. Classification (NCBI taxonomy): domain Eukaryota; kingdom Viridiplantae; phylum Streptophyta; class Magnoliopsida; order Rosales; family Rosaceae; genus Cydonia; species Cydonia oblonga. Next base: position 12,488 of record JADOBS010302449.1, on the reverse strand, counting down.
CTCTAGCTGAACCTATTTACTTAATATCGCTAATCGATTTTTGCTTACGTTGCAGTGAAAATTCTTGAAACAATTTCCAAAAAGTTACACAACACTCACTGGAACATCAGCCAAAGTTCTTGCCAAGATGGTGGAGCAGGCTTCTACAAATACTTCACTGATAATATTCTAAGCAATGTCACTTGCAACTGTTCCTTTCCAAGCAACACTTGCCATGTCACAATCATGTATGACTTTGTTGGTCTGAAGTTCTATTGTTCTTAGTTCTGTTGTTCCTTTCTAATTATTAGTTTTGCTTAAATGTTGGTTTTATAGTGAGATGAAGGGTCTCAATTTAACTGGAGTTATACCTGAGGAACTCGGAAATCTTACATATCTGGAAGCAATGTAAGTGGTACACATTTTACGTTATTTGTCTCTCAGCTTATTGAATTTGTTTATGCAAGTTAGCTGGAGAATGGATTATGGAGATGAATGTTTGTCCGTATTAAACAGTGATCTCACTCGCAATTACATCAATGGATCAATCCCTGCAAGCCTCTCCCGTGCTCCTTTTCGTGCTCTGTAAGTGATGCCTTCATATCACCGAGACCTTAAGTAATGGTCGTGTGGCTACTTTTAACATGTGTAGGCCTAACATGAATTTAACTGTTGGTATGCTGCAGGAATCTTTTGGGAAATCGACTCAATGGTTCAATTCCCATTGATGGCTTTACTATGCTTACAGAGTTGTAAGTATTGCAATGTTCTTTGCTTATTGACAAAAAGAGAAGGAATGTGCATAACCTTGACTCCCAAATTGCATTTTCCAGGGTGTTGGAAGATAATCAGTTTGAAGGGCATCTTCCCCAAAACCTCGGAAAGCTGACCAACTTAAAAAGACTGTAAGACAAAATTCTCATTTCTATTCGTCATTGAAATCTTTCATTAATTATCCAAACAATGTAGAAAACTTCTGTTGATTAATCAGAAATTTTCTATCAGACTATGCTCTTCATGTACATATGATCGGTGTCAGCTCCTTGTTATGTATGTAAATACCGGAGAAATCTATCAGCTTCGAAATAAATGCATAACCATCTCTTTCATTTTCCACAGCCTTCTTTCTGCCAACAATTTTACAGGGACTATACCAGAATCATACGGAAACCTAAAGAACTTAACTGATTTGTAAGTGATGTGGCACGACTCGATTGTTTAGATGTGTAGTATTCTTGAACAGACAATTTCTCATCTTCTTTTACTGCCTGCAGTAGGATAGATGGGAGCCGATTATCAGGGAAGATACCGAATTTTATTGGAAACTGGACCAAACTTGAAAGACTGTGCGTGCTGCTCCTCATTATATTCATCTCCCATCTTTCACTTCTTTAAATCAAGTTTTTGAATGTCGGTTAATGTTTATTGTTTCCGCTGAAGAATTATATTAAATCTACTGCAGTGATATGCAAGGCACATCCTTGGAAGGCCCTATACCTTCGATCATATCTTCGTTGAAAAACTTAACTGAATTGTGAGATCACCGCTCCTCTATCTTGTAATTACATATTTAGGGTATTGATCTAATGATTGGTTGCTAATTTGAAATCTGCAACAATAAAACAAATAAATATTTCTGATGTGTCCATTGTATCAGGAGAATATCTGATTTAAACGGAAGTTCATCGTTTCCTAATTTGAAAGATATGAAGGATATCGAGCTAGTGTAAGTATAACACAGCCCTATCAAAATTCTACTTCCGCGTAATTAGTAATGCAGTTATGCTAATTTATGTTTGCATCTATGACTCAGGGCTCTAAGAAACTGTTCAATTAGTGGTACAATCCCAAATTATTTTGGCGAGCTGACAAAGTTAAAAACATTGTGAGTGCTTTTAGAATCAGTATACTTATAGATGCATAAATTTATCGTCACCACACTGAACAAGATTTTGAGTTTTTGGATCCATTAACCATTTAAAACAAACCTCTGATGTAAGCTAGTATGATGGCTTTTTCCTCTGTCTAACTTGTAGAGACCTGAGCTTTAACAACTTGACTGGTGAAATTCCACAAACGATTCAGCGTGTTAACACTCTAAGTTATATGTAAGTCAATCAAATAAAAGAAGCATTCGTTTATTCGAGCAAATGCTTCGTGTTTTATTTATTCCTTGAGTTAGCTACTTCTGCACTGATCTTAAGAATTTAAGCTTGCAGGTTTTTGACCAACAACTCACTCACCGGAGAAGTACCAACCTGGATATTGAACAGCAAAAATAACTTGTCAGTCTATACTCTTTTACTAATCTATGAAGTTCTGTTTGTATGTGTTTATTTCTTTATGTGCAAAATGCTAGCCAACTTCGATTTCAATTTCAATTATGCTTCTCTATGAATCTAGAGTTGTAATCAATTCCATGTAAAATATGTTGCAGGGACTTGTCTTACAACAATTTTACAGGATCGCCTTCTGTTAGTTGCCAACAGTTGACTGTGTAAGTCTGTTAATATCCAAACCCAAGTACTGTATTCTTTCTATGTTATTCTCCCAAGTCGTTATGTTCTTATTATGCTCTTTCTTCGTTGGATATTGTTTACTAGCTAATTCCCTTGATTATTAAACAGGAATCTAGTTTCTAGCTATTCGTCTTCAGAAAACTTGTAAGTTTTCTAAAACTTTTACTTCTCCTTTCATCAACCTTTGCAAGATGTATGTATGACTAAGCCTTAATTCTTTCAATGCGTAGATGGTGCTTAAAGAAGGACCTCCCTTGCTCGTCAAAACCGAAACGTGAGTTTAGGTTCATTTAATTTTCTTCTCCATGACCATGCAACAACTTATGTCATTTATAAATTTCTAATACGATTCTTGTCACACCTATAGACCATTCCATATTTATCAATTGCGGAGGAAGGAAGATGGAGTTTGAGGGTAATGAATATGAAGAGGACTTGAGCACTGTGGGACAATCACACTTCATTTCAACGTCTGAAAAATGGGGTTATAGTAGTACAGGAGTATACATGAACAAGGATAACGCAGATTACATCGCAACAAACACATTTTCTCTTAATGTGGATGGTCCAGACTTTTACCAAACGGCTCGCCTTTCTCCTCTCTCACTCAAGTACTATGGCCTTTGCATGTTAAGGGGTAGTTACAAAGTTCGGCTCCACTTTTCCGAAATAATGTATACTGATGACCAGACATTTAGCAGCCTTGGGAAGCGCATATTTGACATCTCAATTCAAGTGAGTACGAGTGGATTTTTATTATTGTTGAATTTTCGTCTATTTACAATATTTGGTTTGGCTATTCAGTAAATTCGGTGGAAGCTAGCAAGTAATGTTGTAGTTTGATTATTGCGCAGGGGAATTTGGTTTGGAAGGATTTCAATATTATGGAGGAAGCAGGAGGTGTTGGTAAGGTTGTCGTCAAAGAATTGGATAATGTTATTGTTAATGGCAGCACTCTAGAGATTCACTTATACTGGGCAGGGAAAGGAACTACTGCCATTCCCAATAGAGGTGTCTATGGGCCTCTTATATCTGCAATTACTGTGACACCAAGTAAGTTTCACCCGTGTTGTAGGATTTTATTTTTTATTTTTTATTTTTTCCACTTGCATGCCTCTTAACTTCATCAGAACTTTTACTTCTCAGATTTTAAGGTTGATACTGGGGGCCTATCTGCTGGCGCTATTGCCGGTATTGTAGTAGCATCATTTGTGTCTGTTGTATTGGTTTTGGTAGTCCTCCGAAGGGCTGGTTACTTAGGGGGTAAAGACGAAGATGAAGGTAAGGATAATCTCTGCATATAAAGTTTTTCATATGCCTTATTGTATGTTATTTTCTAAAATTCTTCCTTGCGGCAGAACTGCGTCGTGGGTTGGAACAAAAAACTGGTTATTTTACTCTACGACAAATTAAAGCAGCCACTGGTAACTTTGATCCTTCAAACAAGATTGGTGAAGGAGGTTTTGGGCCTGTTTACAAGGTAATGGTTACTTCAACAATATTATTTTTCACATTTGGCGTTGGCAGTAATAGCACGAATGTGAAATTTAAAGATTATTAGCATAAGAAATAGTTCCATCCAAAACCCCCGTCTTCTGCCGGAGAGAGAGCTTGTTGGACAGATAGAGAAATACGTTTTATATAGATGTGAATTTGAAATAACCTTCCTCAATTCGTAGGGTGTACTGTCAGATGGTTCTATCATTGCTGTTAAGCAGCTCTCGGCCAAATCAAAGCAAGGCAACCGTGAATTTGTTAACGAGATAGGCATGATATCAGCTTTGCAGCACCCAAATCTCGTGAGGCTTTTCGGTTGCTGTATTGAAGGAAACCAGTTGTTGCTTATATATGAATACATGGAAAACAATAGTCTTGCGCGCGCCCTTTTTGGTAAACACTTGCAACATCTTGAGCAGAATGCCAAATTTGGTATTTGTATCTGATTTCTCTGTAAATTTGTAGGTCGTGAGGAACAACGGCTACATTTGGACTGGAAAACAAGAAAGAAGATATGCTTGGGGATAGCACGTGGATTAGCTTACCTTCACGAAGAATCAGTATTGAAAATTGTGCATAGGGATATAAAGGCAACCAATGTGCTGCTTGATAAGGATCTAAATGCCAAGATATCTGACTTCGGTTTAGCTAAGCTGGATGAAGAAGAAAACACACATATCAGCACACGAATAGCTGGAACAATGTTAGTGTTATCTCTCATATATTTGAACTTCACTATAATGCATTAGTATGACTGCTTTACAACATTCGTTGTTAACAGAAGGTCAGGAAGACAGCATGGGGTTTATGTATCCAAAGATATTGATACTCTAGTTTATATACGCTTCTCTTAGCCTTTGTTCGCCGTTGATTCATGGCACCACACTCACTGATCTGGAGTTATATGCTATTTTTGCAGAGGTTATATGGCTCCTGAATACGCAATGAGAGGTTACTTAACTGACAAGGCAGATGTTTACAGTTTTGGTATTGTTGCCTTAGAAATTGTTAGTGGAAAGAGCAACACGGGTTACAAGCCAAAGGAGGAGTTCGTGTATCTTCTTGATGGGGTAAGCTTTATCCATTCTACTCCGTAATCCTTAGAAGATCTTCCTGGTCCACTCTTCGTGTTATGAACACTCAAAATGTCCTTAAAATAAGCAAAATTTATATGTTCTAAGAGGTGCTAAATGTTTGTGAAGGCCTATGTTCTACAAGAGCAAGGAAACATGCTAGAACTCGTGGATCCAGATCTTGGTTCAAACTACTCTAAAACGGAGGCGATGACAATGCTGAACCTGGCGCTCTTATGCACAAATCCATCTCCTACTCTCAGACCAACCATGTCTTCTGTAGTAAGCATGCTCGAAGGCAAAACTCCAGTTCAAGCACCAATGAAGCGCGGTCCAGTGGAACAAGATGCAAGGTTTAAGGCCTTTGAGAGGCTATCACAAGACAGTCAAACCAACGTTTCCATGCGCTCACAAGATAGTCATGTACGAGGCACGTCAATGGAGGGTCCGTGGGTTGATTCCTCGGTTTCTCTTCCTAGTAAGGATGAGAATATGGAACATGCTTCAACAAGCAAGCTACTTAATAATATGTGAACTTTCACTTTTTCAGTGATGAAAAGCTGAAATTTTTTCTCAATTCAATTGGTCCATATTTTTTGTAAAGGAGATTATGAGACAATATGTTTTGAAGTTATTGAAGAAGAATTGGATTCTTGATTTTATTCTACCAGTTAATGTCAATATTATATTTCTCCCACATTTGGTGCAAAGAAACCTGCATTTTCTTTCTTCACCCTCACAATCAAATTCTGGCATGCTGTGTGAAATTTGGTGCTGCTCATCGCGAAATTGTTCAGCCACATTCCCCCGAACATCTCCGCAAGTGCAGTGGACTGGTGTTAAGAGATAAATGCTGGGTGTGACTACAGCTCCCTCGAAAATAGTGTTCAAGTACTCATTTTCATACATTTCAATCGCCAAATGACATGACATTGTTGTACATAATACATCAAAATCCAACGTTTCTTACAAACGATAGAATTTACAATGGGATAAACCTCCGCAGAAAAGTTATGTATCAAATCAAACTCATCATAAATATGTATCATCCCCACATTTATGTGAGTTGAATCAGGGATATCCTCCAACTAAGCAGAGACAACTACCCGTAGACAAAATACGAGTTTAGTTTCGAGATTCAACGTTCAAGATTTGTTTTGATGTATCGTCCATTACTCCAATCAAGTTACTGAAAGAAAACAATCTGGAAATTCCTAATTGAGCTAGCCGGGGATTCACCTGGGTAGGTGTGCCACTAGCCAACAGACAGACAACACTCCCACTATCGCTCAAAGTTTTTGAAGATTTCTTAGATTGAGACATGAACAAGTCCAGTGTTGAATTGTGCGTCATGATGCGCCATCCAATCTGAGCCGCCCACTTGTCATTTAGCATCCCAAGAAATTAAAGTTATTGCCACGTCATCTCTTTCCCGCCTATAAATTGTCCTCCATACAGTTATTATAGTTGCAAATTGCAACCCTTTCACTCCCTAGTCTTACTGTATCCAGTTCCAAGTGCCACCTTTTCGTTCTAATTCATCACCATGGATGAGCCAGAAATTCTTGATACCGGTCTTCCCTATAATGGCGATCATCGTTTCTTAAAAACCAAGAATGGTTTATGGAGTTTCGATCCCAAATGTGACATGAATTCAGACAAATTGTTCAATGTCCTCAAATGTTCTGTGCTGAAACTAGCTCTAGATGGAGCTGACAAGGCAATCATGGACCCAAGGACGCTGAAACCTAGCTTTGCTGCATGCAAATCTCGCTCGGGGTTAGGCAGTGAACATGGAGAAGAAAGGAGGCCTAGTTCGGATTGGAGTGTGAAAAATGAGGTTGAAGAAAGAAGAGATTTTATCAATTTGGCCGAAATGGTACATTCTCCATTACGAAGCTACAATCCATTTCTTTTGAAAACTTTGACATTCGTTGTGGCATTACTGATGAAAATCATAGGTTTTCAACTTAGTCTAGTGGTCGCATTTTTCACGCTTCCAATTCGATTATCCTATTTCTCGTTCATGCTCTTCTTGTTTCCATTTCAAACTCTCAAAAATGTACCAAGAATGCGCAGTATCATATCTAAAAATGCTACTTCAGCGGTATCCCGCCGCGTGCAAGCTCAAAAGTCAGTGGCAGTGAATGTAGGGTTTGCTTTCTTCAGGTCACTCTATGTGTGTTCCGTGCTTCTTGGAATTCTGGCATCCGGGTTCGTACTAAGTGGATATATTATGAGACACTTGGTTGAGAATCCAATTCAGACAACAGAAAACCTCAACTTTGATTATACCAAATCAAGTCGCTTTTGTGCCACTCATGTCATCTTCTCGTGTCAGTAGCGACCGTGCGATACCTTATAACCACAAATTGCAGCTTGCTGTTTCATTAACTGCACCTGAATCCGAATTTAATCATAAGCTGGGTGTTTTTCAGGTATGACATCTGATCACAGATTGTTAGTATGCACCACATTTTTCAGCTAAGTAAATTCTACATGTCACATCCCCGCCCAGGCTCCACCACATCCCGGCCCGCTCCACCATCACAGCACGATATTGTCCGCTTTGGGCCCCGACCACGCCCTCGCAGTTTTGTTTCTGAGAATTCAGACGAGAACTTCCCGGTGGGTCACCCATCATGGGAGTGCTCTCGTGCGCTACTCGCTTAACTTCGGAGTTCCGATAGAACCAGAACCCAGTGAGCTCCTAAAAGGTCTCGTGCTAGGTAGAGATGAGAATATACATATAAGGACCACTCCCCTGGGCGATGTGGGATCGAACACTATATGCCTAATTGAAATAGTATTTTTGTGATTTACCATTTACCGTTTCTTGTGCCCCAAGGTAAGGGTCGAGTTCTTGTCAGCAAACGGCAGTGTCAAAGCTAGCTCAAGCCATCCGTGCATGCTGCGATACAAAAGCGGGCCAATTCACTTCATCGAAACATTTCTCAAAACCGCTCCTCTCATTGCCGGTTTACAATCAGAAACCCAAGTTCTGAACATAAAAATAAGTGGACACATTGAAGGACTAAAGCCGACTGCCTGCTTGAAGGTGATACTAGAGCAAAGAGCCGAGTTCCAAGATGGCTTACCTCAAATTTACGCTGCATCACTAGTGCTCGAATCTGAGCTTCCTCGGTCGAAAAGGTTTGTTTGGAAGTGGAGGAGAACAATATTTGTGTGGACAAGTCTTGTTTCATTTTTGGCAGAGTTGATGTTCATCCTAGCATTTTTCAGACCTATTATTGTCCCAAGAGGAAGACCGAAAATCTGTTACAGTACTAAGAAATTTGATCACTCAAACATTATTTTTTGGCAGAAAAGCAGTTAAGTGCTTCCAAGGAACACTAAATAAGTCTTTGAGCTGAACTCCAGCAAATACCAATTTTAATTGTTCAACAGCCATTGAAATGCATGCATGATTAAGGTTTTTCTCAATTTTGTCTCGTTTTTTATTTTTCATTTATTTTGTATTTATTTATTTTTAATTTTTGTAGAGCTGAATACTCTTTCTGTCGTTCTGAATGTTGTAAAGTTTGGTTTTTCCTATCCCGAAATCCTTCCATTAGGCCTTGTTTGGCCTAGATGATTGAATTGGAGTGGAAAATTCTCGAAATTCAAGGTAGATTGAAGAGAGAGGAGAGTGATTTTTCATTTTGAGAGAATTATAAGAGGATTAGACGTGAAAAAACTTCTCATTTCTAATCCTCTCATTTTTGGAAGGATTGGAATGATAACTTTTCTTCCTGGTCTGGAAGAAAGCGGCACAAAGTTGAAGAATGCGGCTTTCGTTTTCGAGGCATAGCGCTGTTGAAGAGCAAGCCAAACTCCACGGACTATCGTATGTCAGACAGTCGCGGCAAGAGCCTGATGACCCAGAGAGCCTTTTATCCAAGAAAGGACAAGCTGGTCCCTAGGAACCCATTCAGCATACGCCGGGTTGGACTTGGTAGTGACGTAACAGTTCCCGCAGAACAGGAACTTATCGTCGGAGCACAAAAAATGAAAACTAAAAACGAAAATGGGATGATTTTGTATATCCTGTACTAGTGAACATTACAAGCAAAAACAATATTGAAAAAAAAAAACAAATAATTAAAAGAAAACAAAAAAGGTCTCAGTGGAGCAAAAACAGGTAACATTGGTATAATTAGCAGTAGAACATGATCCACATATTCACATGTTGTGGTGTTTTTGAGCTTGAGACTGACTATATACAGTTGCATTTTGCACTCTGTTGGGACCTAAGCCATCAAAATTCAAGAACATTATTCAACTGAATCGAGAAATATGGTCGACCAACATTGGAAAGAGGAGTATCCACTCTTAAAACGATCCCCGAGTCCCCAACATTTTCATTCCATTTGGATCTGCCAACCTGACCGGACAAAGAAGACGATAGTAAGAGACAAGCGAGTACGGCAAAGTACCAACTTATAGCAAAAAAGTGACTTGTGCGTAAGTTATTTCAAACACAACTTATAGCAAAAAAGTAAATACCCAAGAGCCCGAACAAATATGTTATATACGTTGTATATAGTAACCGAATTGCAAGGTCAAATACCTAATACAACTTAATGCTAATGGACATGAACCGTATCATATAAAGTAACTGTATATGGGATAAACATATAAAGGAATGCTGTTAGTGAGCATGTAGGAACGCTGTTAGTAAATGTGTGTTTCATGATTTATACATATACAATGAAGTTAAATGAAAAAGCTTTGCAAATCACCTCAGCATTATAAAACCACTAAGATATGTTTAGGTGAGGGATTTCCAAGTCCCAAGGGTTTAATGCCAAGTTAGTAAGGAATGGATCACAAAATATTAGACAAGAGGGCTTAGATATACATCATATGAGCATCAACAAGCATATAGGAGGGATTTGTAAATGACTCCCTCCAAGTAGGGGATTTGCAAATCCCTCCCACACCCCTTGGTTATGCTCATATGATGCATTTCTAATCCCTCCTAACTTTTTGTGATCTATTCCCTACTAACTTGACCACAATTCCCTGGGATTTGGCAATACCTCACCCAAAACATAACCAAGTTTGCCAAAAATATCAATACAAGAACAAATAAGCTTTCCGACGAATAGGGTCTTCAATAACTTTTGTATTTTACTTGGAAATCATGAAAAGAGCAGAGTGAAACAAAATTTTCTTGAGATGTTTTCATGAAATTAAAAGCTTAAGTAAGGATAAAGGTGACAAAGTTTGTGCTGCATAAGAAAATCAGTGAGATCCCAGAGAACTAAAGGCTAAAAATGATAGAATAAGCACTGGTATCAGCAATAACATACCGATATTGAAGCAAAAGCAGAAGGATGTGCTGTAAATGCACAGCCACATATAAGATTCAGCTGCTCCTTCACTGAGTGAATGAGCTCTGCCCGCAAACCAGGATTGCTTCCACCAAAAGTGGGACATAAACTGACCATTGTAAAATTCCATGAAACATATCAACACCAACCAATGAATGTTAAAAGCGCACATGAAGATGAAAGATGAATTTGCATGTGTTACTTGACGTAGTTAAAAGATGTCAATATTACCAACACAACCCATAGAATCATAAAAAGCTGAGAAAGAATTAAGATTGGGATGCGAAAGTCCCGCCGGAACAAATCAGTGGCCTCAAAGGTGTCCTTCGGACCTAGCACTTTAAGGGTAAAAATATTTTAATGCTCTTCTTCATTTTTTTTTTTTTTGGCATAATTTTTCATCAAGACGTGTGCAGAGACCAGAAGGGAACAGTGATACCACTTCATCGTCATATTATCATCAGATTCAGAACAGCATAAGTAACGTTCATTTGAGTTTTTTCTGGGTGGTTAATTATTATAGAGACTGGTATCAACAACTGATATACCTCTTTTCTTGTAAACCCTCAACATAGCACATAAGAGAAGAACTTTTATAATGGAAAGACAATAATGTACAGCTAAAATAATAGAGAGACAGCATAACCCAACCTGAACTGAATTGTAGGCTTCACCATAAGACCAGATCGCTGCCAAGCCAAGGCTTGCAAAAGACCCAGTGTAAAAGACTTGTCTGGCCATTGTATCATGGGTGTTATGCGTGTTCCCCACTTATTCTGAAACAAAAAAGATTTAAACAATCTTAACTATAATCAAACAAGAAGACTAAGCGTAAAATAATCTATATAAGTCTATTCTGGTACAAATTGTCAATAAAACCACTACAATTCTTTGTAAAAAGCATTTTACTAGTTTGCAATCTAACCTTGCGAGAGAAACTGAATATCATTTCTCCAGGATATTGACCTTGAGCTTGTAGAAGGCCTCCACAAAGAGGTAAGAAAGCACTTGTACTAAGTCCTTCACCAGATATATATGTAAACTGCCCGTTTGGAAACTGTAAATCAACAAATGACTGGGCACAGAGAGAGAATATGTGATCATGAGAACCAACGCCATAGACCCAATAATAGTGCTGACACTGAAAAAAATATATATATGAAAGCACAGAAATATGTATTCTAAAGAATCAACTTACACAAGTAAACGGTTTCAGGCAGACCATTGACATTAAGAGCCACCTTCTGTGTTTTGACCACACAGCCGGACAAAGAGAATGCACCCTATTCTGATAAATGAAACGAGTATATGAGAACATGGCAAGGAAACTGGAAAATGTGGAGAAGCATCAAGCTTCTATACATGATATAATGCCTCAACAGTCCACCCAATTCGTTTTACCCAATTAGTTTTACTCTTGTACACCTTGCAATTGATTCACACATTTAAGTTTCAGGTTTTTCTTTTCTTCTTCCATACTTTTGGTGCATTTGGATGCTCTACTGGTGACTTCTAATGAGACTTTCACTTGTTACAGAAACAGTCACGCACAAGATTATTCCTTATAATATTAGTGATGCATTGACAAGATCTTCAAATAAAATGCTAGGTCGAAAATCTATTCCAAATGGTCAATTTTGGATGATGGGGGAAAAGAGAGAAGTAGAGCACAACTCAAACATAAATGAGACTCATATTCTATTTATCATTTTATCTCTAGATATAGTATAACCATTCAGGTTTGATAAACAATTATTTTTACACTTGAAGTAACAAAATACAATTGGCCAACAGAATTTATTCATACCTTCCTATCATAGCCATACCAAAGCAGGTGTTGCTTTGACAAATGCACAGGAAGAAGAAGAGTTGCATCACGAACAAAGAGTAACGGCCCAAGCTGGACAAGGAAAAGTGATGAATTGTCATTTCTAGATGTGGAACTGCCACTAGAAGCCTCTACTCTCCATAAGTCTCCCCTTGCATGGAAAGAACTTTCCAGCTTACGGGTTCTAGTATCATAACTTGTTGTGGTATTTACAGTACCCTGCACTCCAGCACCCCACAAAAATAAATAAATAAAT
>JADOBS010302448.1:0-14217 GCA_015708375.1 Cydonia oblonga | reverse complement strand
GGCTGCAAAGCAACGCAGTACTGAAGCTACTCATGAGAAGGACCTTATGCAAATGATACTAGAGGGGGCCAAAAATTATGATGATGCTGATAACCTATTTTCAGGTTACTCCCGTGATAGTTTCATAGTGGATAATTGCAAAAGTATTTACTTTGCTGGCCACGAAACCACGGCGGTCACAGCATCATGGAGCTTGATGTTGTTAGCTACACATCCAGAGTGGCAAGCTCGTGTCCGTGCTGAGGTGCTTGAAATTTTCAGGGATGGTATTCCAGATGCTGATATGTTTCGAAGCATGAAAACAGTATGTTACTTTACACACACAATAAATTTTTATATATTTTAATCACTGCAGATGCTCTTTTAATGATCCTGTTTCAAAATCTTTTTGCAGTGCTGCTAAATGCGCTCTTTATAGGGTTTGATATAAAAATAGATAAACGTTGGGATGACAATCATGACATTAGCTCAAGTGTTTCTTGAAGAAGCACATGTTAGGTGCTTCTCAGGATGTGGTTTTAGGCGGTGAATATGTGTTGAATATTAGTCAAAAAAGTATTTATAGGGACTAGTTCTAGTAATAAAAGCAATACTCAATAAAACATATATACTTAGGTAATGAAAGCATGCAGTATGTTACTATATGTGTACAGATTCATAATAAGTTTTCACCGAGGCGATCGCTTGAGTCTATAGGCTACCAAGTACTGATTTCATGTCAAACCCATTTATATATGTTGGCAGTTGAATATGGTGATTCAAGAAACCTTGCGCCTGTACCCACCAGCGGTGTTTATTGTAAGACAAACCCTCAAAGATATTGAGCTCAACAACATCGTGGTTCCCAAGGGAACGAACATTCAGATTCCAGTTCCAATATTGCAGCAACTGCCTGATGTCTGGGGCCCTGACGCCCTTCAATTCAATCCGGAAAGATTTAAGCATGGAATCGTTGCTGCCTGCAAGTCTCCTGAGGCTTATATGCCATTTGGATTTGGTCCTCGGATTTGTGTTGGCAAAAACTTAGCAATGACAGAATTGAAGGTGATTCTGTCTCTTATTCTGTCCAAGTTTTGTTTCTCACTCTCCCCGGCGTACCAGCACTCGCCAGCTTTTAGGTTGGTCATTGAACCTGAGCATGGAGTAATTCTCCATCTTAAGAGAGTGTGACAGCAGTTGTGTTTATATATTTCAATGTAAACGTTGAAACAAGAAGTTATCTAGATGTCTTTCAATTTGGATGAATTTCATTAGTTGTTACTTTATTTTGGTGTATGTTCTATGATGTTTCGTTGGCAGGATAATAACAGAAGTTGTTCAGTGCAAAAGCTTGTTTTGTTCATAATCTAGGTAAGACGTCCTTCTATCGGCTTGCAAATATGACAGAAATTATGAGATCATAAGAGTACACGCATTCATATGGATCATAGGTTAGATAAGTTTAGAAGAGTCACAATAGTTTTATATGCGAGGAAAGTATGACTTCTCTAAGAGGTGCCACATGCCAAAGTATGTTGGCAACAACAGATTTTATATTTTTTACCAACACCAAAAAAAGTGGAAACTAAGCATGTCACCGTGCCAAATAGTCATCGGAGGTAGGATTTCCTTGTAAATCATCTATCTGATCATAGGTTACATGCGTTTAGAAGGTCAAAGGTTACAAGAACTAATAAGAATCATATGCATACAAGAACCTAGGAGGATAATACTAGGCTACATGTGTTTAAGCGATGAAAGATGAAATGGTTGTGGTAGTAACTTTATGTTAAAAATCCATTTTACATGCATGGATTTGACCCACTTAACAAATAAGTATTTCTGAAGTCCAATAATTTCCAATTCTATATATATTTGAACAAAATTGAAACTAAATTGGATAATCCATTAGTGAGAAGAGCTTTGTGATCTCTATTTGTGCTCTCAAAACCCCAGAGGGTGCTACTTAACAATCATAAAACAAACAAATGGTTATTAGATATAAGGAATATCAGAAGACCCCAAACAAGTAAAAGATAATACAAGTAGTCCATTTCTTTTTTATACAATAATATTACGGATTGCTAAAACAAAGAAGGAAGGAAGGAAGAAAGAAGAAAGAAACAATGGCAGCAGCAGCAAGGATCGATGATAGTATCAGTGTTTCTAGGTGGGCTTTTGCTATTAATGTTATACATTTATGAATTGTTGGTTTTAAAGCCAAAGAGGCTAAGATCAAAGCTTGGGAAGCAAGGAATTTGAGGGCCTTCTCTTTCATCAATTCTCTTCGGAAATATCCCGGACATGAAGAGCATCAAAGTCAAGGCGATGGAGAAGTCATCAGCTACAGAATCAATGGATCACCATCTTTGTATTGATCATGAGTGGCCTTCAACTCTTTTCCCCCATGTGGTGCAATGACGAAATGACTACGGTACACCTTTTTCTGTCAGCCTAATTTCTTTATTGTCTCTTGATTAGTGTTGGTCTAAAACTAAAAATATGAAAAGAGTAAATTTATTTTGGCTTTTATTGGGATCAAAAGGTACTTAGCATTCAAATGCACGTTCTTCTAAAAGCATTATAAATTATTCCATTTTATTGGTTGGTTAGTTGTAAGATGAATGAAATAAGCACTTAAGCAGTCTTATGGATGATTTTGCTTAAAAATTGTGCTTTTGTTATGCTTATTTGGTGTATATTAAGCGTTACGGATTTAGAAATGGTGAAGGAAGTTAGCATGTGCACATTTTTGAACTTAGTGAAGCCTGTTTACCTGTTATGGAAAGATCGCAAGCCACTGTTAGGCCAAGGCATTTTATTTTCAAGTGGCACAATTTGGTCACACCAGAGAAAGATTACGTGAGAATGTGAAGGTAAAAGAGTCTCACGTTGGTAAAAGGAGAAATCTTGCAAGGGCTTATAGGTTGGGCTACTCCCCATATAGCCAATTGGTTTTATGGTGGAACCTCAACTTTCTTCATGGTATTAGAGCAGCCATGTCACTCAATTCGTGTTGTCCACGTGTTTGGCTTGAAAATTCACCACACGTGAGGGGACGTGTGAGAATGTGAAGGTAAAAGAGTCCCAAATTGGTGAAAGGAGAAGCATTGCAAGCTCTTATAAGAGGTTGGGCTACTCCCCGTAGTGCCAATTGGTTTTATGGTGGAACCCTAACTTTCTACGGATTATTGCTCCTGAGTCCTACTCTAATAAGGTTAAGGTAAATCATCACTGCATCACATACTAAAATTTTCAAGTTCTTTTTTCCGTTTTTGTATGCATTTCGTTGTTTCTAGTTATAATTAAATTGGTCCAAAATTCAATGTTTAGTTTCAAAAGCATGATTGATTCGATGGTGGACTCAACAACAACAATGTTAAGATCTTGGGAGCGTAAAATTGATAGTGAGGGAGGGATTGCTGTCTTTAGAATTGATGACGATTTGAGAAGCTTGACAGCAGATATAATATCAAGTAGTTATTCAGAAGGGCAAGAAATGTTTTTAAAGCTCAGAACTCTTCAGAAAATCCTGTCACAGGGAAGCATTGGGTTCCTGGTGTAAGGTAGATATATATTACAAGAAAGCTCATGCACAGCACACTTTATACATTTAATCATTAATAGGTATGCGGGTGACGGGTTTTCTTTAAGTAGTGCTACTTCATATGCTACATCATCACATTGCGTATTACATCTCTCAGGGAGGTAGGACCTGATTTATAGAGTCCGACATGAAGGTCACCTTTGTGTGAGATGTGATCTGTAAATATAGTATTTTTCTTCTATTTATGTGCAGCATTCAAACTCATGACTGTATCTGCAAATTCTTCATTGGCATCTTACTAATAGTTGATTAAATTTCTCAAAACATTCAAGATACTTGCCAATGGAAAACAACCGATATATTTGGAGATTAGAGAAGGAGATCCACTCAAGGATATTAAGGATTGCGAAGCAACACAGTACTGTGAAAGCTCATGAGAAGGACTTTCTGCAAATGATAATCGAGGGAGCCAAAAATTATGGAGAAGCTGATAGCTTGTTTTTGGGTATCTCTCAAGATGATTTCATAGTGCAGAACTGGAAGAGTATCTACTTAGCTGGCCACGAAACCACTGCCATTACCTCAGCATGGGTCTTGACGCTATTAGCTGCACATCCAGAGTGGCAAGCTCATGCCCGTGCTGAGGTGCCGGAAATCTGTAGGGATAGCATTCCAGGTGCTGATATGCTTTGACGCATTAAAGCAGTATATTATGCTTTGACGCATGAAAACAGTATATTACTTTACACGCTCGTCTCCATACATTTTATTCACAGCAGGAACAGTTTTGACAATGCTTTAAAAACCGCTTTTTGTAGGCTTTGATATTAGGGAATTTTAACGAAAAGCTCGCGGTAATGTTAAGATCTTACTCTATGTCTTCCTTGATTACACAGAGAGAACACTAACAAAATTCATATTATTTTCATAACTGTCTTCTTCTCTTACAACTCACCGCTACATAGCCATTTCTATCTAATCCAACTAACTAATACAACCTCTTGTACACCTGTCATCATCCTATTGTGCCACCTAGAGTGGTATCCTAACAATACCTCCCCCTTAAAACCCAACATACAAATGGAATACACAGAACAACAACTTGGTATTACAATTGCAAACAAAACAGGAACTGGATCTTCAAAGATTGACAATTTCTGGAAACTTCAACTTCAATTCCTGGTACAGTTCCCATGTAGCATCTTCGCGAGAATGGTGTTGCCATTGAACTAAAACTTTTGTAGCAGAAGCATTGCCTTTTTTAATCATTCTTCTGTCCAAAATTGCAACGGGACATCTTGCAATATTCCACTTTCTGTGATCACAGGTAAAGGAACTGTGGTTTGCACTTATGACCCCACATGCTTCTTCAAACAAGATACATGGAACACAGGGTGCAATTTCGAGGTTTCAGGTAATTTCAACTTGTAAGCTACAACACCAACTTTAGACAGAATTTGAAAAAGACCATAAAACTTGGGTTGCAGTTTGTGGAAGGAATGTGAAGCTAATGACTTGAGCTAATATGGTATCAGTCGCAAATATACCCAATCCCCTTCTTCGAACACTCTCTCAGTCCTATGTTTATTTGCCTGAACTCGCATCCTGCACTGAGCTGCTTCCAAATTTGTTTTAAGAAGGGCTGACATTCTATTTCGTTCTTGTAAAGCCTGATCTAAGGAGTCAACTCTTGTTGTACCTTTTTCATATGCAGGAATTATTGGAGGAAGTTGGCCATATAATACTTCATATGGACTCATTTTAGTAGAACTGTGATAGCTAGTGTTATAGCTATATTCAGCCCAAGGAAGCCAATTTGCCCATTTCTTAGGTTGCAAGCTGCAAAAGCAACGTAGATAGGTTTCCAAACACCTGTTGAGGACTTCTGTTTAGCCATCAGTCTGTGGATGGTACCCTGAACTGAAACATAATGCTGACCCTTGAAGAGTGGAGAATTCTTTCCAAAATTTACTCATGAAAACTGGATCTCTGTCACTCACTATTGATTGTGGCATACCATGTAGCTTAAAAACATGATCAATGAATAACTGAGCTACTCCTGTAGCAGAATATGGGTGTGATAATGCCACAAAATGTGCATATTTGGACAATCTGTCTACTACGACCCAAATCACAGACTTACCCTTACAAGGGGGTAATCCCATAATGAAATCCATAGAAATATCTGCCCACACCTTGGTTGGTGTTGGTAAAGGTTGTAACAGGCTTGGAGGAGCTAATATCTCATATTTGTTCCTTTGACAAACTACACAAGCTGCCACTCGTTCTCGAATGTCGTTTTTCATCCCTTCCTAATAAAATGATCTGGACACTCGTTTGTAAGTTTTCAAGAATCCCTCGTGGCCTGCAATGGGAATCGAATGGTGCTCATTGAAAATTTTCTCCCTCCATTCAGTGGTAAGACTAACCACAATCCTACCCTTATATTTAAGAAAACCATTATTGTACTGAAACTTGAAATTGGCAATTGATGTTGAACTATCCACCGTATCAATGACCGACTGTCTTTTTGAATTAATCCAATGATCATTCTCAAGGTGTCTCCTAAGATCATCCATCCAACTTGAGGAGGGATAAGAGATGGCAGCTAATTGAACTTCTTCGAGTGTCTGCAGTGATGATGGAGTAGTGTGAAGAGGAGATCGAGACAAGGCATCATCATCCTAGTTCTCTTTGCCTTGCTTAAATTGGATCTCATAGTCAAATCCCAGCAACTTAGTGACCCATTTTTGCTGAAATTGAGTACTAGCTCGGCCTTGAAGAAAGTACTTTAAGCTGTGATGATCTGTTTGTATGATAAAATGGTTTCCCACCAAATAAGATTTCCACTTATTTACTACATGTAATATAGCTAGCATTTCTCTCTCATAGGCTGACAAAACCTGATTGCGAGGACACAAGGCCTTACTAGTAAAAGCAATAGGCCTACCATCTTGTTGAAGCACGACACCAATGCCTATGCCTGATGCATCAGTTTCTATAATAAAAGGCTTACTGAAATCAGGCAGAGCAAGCACTTGAGGGGACAACATTGCCTCTTTCAATGTCTCAAATGCTTGAGTTGCTTCTGTGGTCCAAATAAAACTGTCTTTCTTTGTCAAAGCTGTTAATGGACTAATGATCTTATCGAACTGTGGAATGAACTTTCTATAGTAACCTGTTAAGCCTAAGAATCCTCTCAAGGCCTTCACAGATGTTGGAACTAGCCAATTAGCAATTGCTTCCAGCTTACTTGGATCTGCAGCAACCCCTTGTTTTGACACAATATGTCCGAGATATTCCACTTGAGATCTCCCAAAAGCACACTTTGATTTCTTCACAAATAAGCTATGCTTCTTTAATATATCAAATACCATCTTCCAAGAAGAGCAATAGACTAAGATATCATCAAAGAAAACCAGGATGAATTTCCTTAAGTATGGTCGAAATATCTCATTCATAAGACACTGAAATGTAGCTGGTGCATTAGTCAAACCAAATGGCATAACTAAAAACTCGTAGTGGCCATCATGAGTCCTAAATGCTATTTTCTCTATATCGTGAGGATGCATACGAATTTGGTGATAACCAGCTCTCAAGTCCAGCTTTGAAAAAAATTATGCACCAAACAGTTCATCAAGTAACTCATCAATGAGAGGAATCGGAAACTTATCTTTAATGATAATGTCATTAAGACTTCTGTAGTCCATGCACATGCGCCAAGTTCCCTTTTTTTTTCTTACCAAGATCAGTAGAGAAGAATAAGGACTATTACTGGTTTTAATGAAACCATATTGCAATAATTCATTCACACATTTCTCAATTTCTCATTTCTGTACTGGACCATACCTGTATGGCTGATTGTTAGGAGGCTTGCTACCTTCCAACAATGGAATTCGATGATCTTGAAATCTGTGAAAAGGCAGTGTAGTCGGAATATTGAAAATTATTTCATACTCTTCTAACAACTATTGTAATTGCTGTTGTTGAACTACATAAAGGTTCTCTCCATGTTGCTATTGTGGTGCAGGTTCCATATGGTGTATAGACATATCCATCAACTCAATCTGACACAAAATAGCCCCCACTGTCGTTTCTTGCCTCACCATTTTGGACATTTGTAATGCTAAGATCTCCTCTAATTGTTCCAAAGATGATTTTGGACTAGCAATGCAGTAAGTTGATGACCCTTTTGTGAACTGCATATACAATTTCTCGAAATCCCACAAGATCGGCCCCAAGGTCCTGAGCCATTGAACTCCCAACACTACATCACACCCTCCTAAAGGAATGGCATATAAATCTGTTATGCACTCATAATCTTGAATCTTAATTAGAACTTGAGATAATGTGCCTTGAGTAGACACCTTGCCCCCATCAGCTATTTTAACATTGAAAGTATGCCATGTATCCAATCTTCCTTTCACTCTCTAAACTAACCCAAGATCCACAAAATTATGGGAACTACCCGAATCCACCAAAATAGTCACAGGACATTGTTTCACAAAGCCAGTCACTCTCATAGTCTTGATAGATGGTGGTGCAGGGGTACCAAATAAAGCAGAAGCTGTAATCTCTAATTATTCAGTCTCAAAGGTTGCAGGAACCCCATTTTCATCTTCTTGCACATCAATCAACAGTAATTGTTTTTTCTCACAAGTATGACCCAAAACATATTTCTCCCTACAATGAAAACAAAGACGATTTCTCTGACAGTGATCCACTTCTTTAGGTGTCAATCTCCTTACATTTTTGGATTTTTCCATATTCTCATAAATTGTAGTAGAATTGGCAGTTTGCAAAGGAGATCGGAAAGTAGGTTGAACAGAAGGAATCTTGGGAAAAGATTTCACCTTAAGGTTTGTGAGATTTACATCCAATTGTTGAGCAAAAGCAAAAGCTTCAAGCACATCTCTGGGTCGCAAAATCTTGACATCATGTTGCAACTCCGGTTTGAGACCTCCTATAAAGCACGATTTGAGAAGTGCAGGACTGATATCCCTTATTCGATTAGATAATCTTCGGAATTCTATCACATAATCACGCAGGGTACCTGTCTGTTTCAAATTGACCAAACTCTCTGCGGAATCATCCAACTCAGAAGGACCAAATTCCTAGCAGAGGACCCTTATGAAATCATTCCAGTGTGGGTAATTTTCCAAACACCTTGCCCATTGAAACCACTGAAGTGCTTCTCCTTCCAAATGAAAGGACGCCGTTTTCACTTTCTTGGACTCTTCAACATTAAAGAAATCAAAGTAGTGGTCCGCCTTGTAAACCCACTCCATTGGATCGTCTGTTCCGTTGAATCTTGGAAAATCCATCTTCAAAAATGGAGGACGAGGAAGGTGATTGAAGCTTTGCCCAATTTCTTGATGATTTGGGTCAAGATTCAACCTTTCCTAACGCTAGGGATCGGTGTGTGTGGCCTCAGACGACTCCCCCACGGACCCTCCATTCAATCGAGCCGAAAGCGATTGCAACTGCAACAATATCAATTCCTTGGTCGCTTTGAAATTCGTCTGAAGTGACCGGAATTCCGTATGATTTGATCGAAATTCTTCTTAAGACTTTTGGAATTCCTCGAACTTTTCTTCCAAGCTTGATACTCTTGACTCCATGGATTTGCGCGAAGCTTTCCGCGACATGTAACAATGAAGGATTGAGAGATCGAAACTACTAGCTCGATACCAATGTTAAGATCTTACTCTACGTCTTCCTTGATTACACAGAGAGAACACTAACATAATTCATATTATTTTCATAACTGTCTTCTTCTCTTACAACTCATCGCTATATAGCCATTTCTATCTAATCCAACTAACTAATACAACCTCTTGTACACCTGTCATCATCCTATTGTGCCACTTAGAGTGGTATCCTAATATGTACTGTTCACTTTAACGAAAAACCACATTTTTACACTAAAAAGTCAATCATGGTACTATTCACTTTGCCCTTTATTTTGTCCTTATCATTAAAACTCAAAGTTTTGAAGCCATTTTCATTAGTTTTCCTTTGATATTAATAGATAAAATAAATTGATAATTGGGATGAGAGAAGCAGTTCAAGGGCTTCTGAGGAAGCACAACATAGGTGCTTGTAGGGATGTGCTTTTAGATTAATACAAGCTATAAGTACCTGCGCGTTGTTGTGGGTTTTAAAATAGGATGAAATGGTGTATTAAAGACTTGAAAAATGGTTTTGCATAGCAGCAACAACATTGATAACAGATAAATTGGAAAATCTTTGTAGAGAAAATGTTCAATTTTGAGAAGACAGGGACAAACATGAAAGTTCTCAATTGGATCACAGCAGTTACAATTGTGTTTGGACCAGGATGATCATATTTACATACAAAAAAATCAGCAGATATTTTCATATGGAGATACAAAAAATATTACAGCTATATATCTGCTTTAAAGCCCTATGTGTCCTAAAAACTAAACTAGCCTCTTTACACAAAAAATTAACAAATGCTGGTATATGGAGGTGCAAAGTATTGTGTAGTTTTGAGCAGAAAAGGGATATTTACAAACTACTAAACATGTTAGACATTGTTCAACATACAGTAACAAAAGGTGCAAAATATTCTTTAGCAGAGCAGAAAAGTGTTGTTGCAATGGTTTCATGAGTGTTGGCATTGACAAACCAAGCTACACAAAGAGAAAAATAATAGAAAGCATTTTGACAGTGATTAAACTCACATTTAAGTAGATCTGAAGCAAAAGATTCAGCAAAATGAAACCATACTTATTTAGTCCTTTTTTGGAGTGATGATATTTGTTTTTGTAGCAGCCGGAGGCGATTTTTTTAGTGACCTGATAGGGATTTCATCAAATTCTTTTGGGTCAACTTCTGAAATTTCTTCTGCCTCACTGTTTTAAATGAGTATGCCAAATGAGCACATTTGATTGCACAGAAGATAAAAAATGTTGCTTAAGTATAATTCATCATACATATTCTTTACTTAAAAAAAATTCTTCTTTAAAAAAATAAATATGTTTCACAAGTATATTTTAAACAAAGCAAGATGGGTAGAAGATGTCAATTTTTTAACACAAAAAAGTAAAATAAAAACATCAGATTTGATGATAGCATGGAAGTCAAATCCAAACCTTTGTTCACTGCCAATAAAAAAGGCTCTCCTCACAGATTCCTTCTTCGTTTATGTGATTGATCGGTTGTTTCAGGTGGTGAGGTCGAAGATGATATAGTAGTGGAAGATATTGTGGCTTGTCTTGATAACATATGTGGGGTTATTGGTTCCATAGCTGTATTGTCAGAGACATTGTAAATTAGCACATCACTTGAGTTGAAACAATTCCTCCTATTTCCGAATTCCAAGTGAAATATCTTCTTTTGTCCAATCAGTCTCAAAAACTCATTTGGCAGTTGTTGTTGGTCAACTAATCTCTGGTTCAAGACTAAATCTTTGCAAGGCATACCAAAAAGTTTTTCTCCAGACTTGCCAATTATCAAAGCACTCATTTCGTTAGTATTGTCTTCAAGAATTAAATTAACTTTATACCTATATTTAAAAATTGAATTGCATTAGTTTTTCATGATTTAGAACTCATTGGTGACAACCAGAATAAAGAACTTGAAACAACAGTGGTTACATATTCGAAGTGATTTTTTACTTGTAAAGAAACAGTACACAGTCGAAAATCAAAGAACAAATAAAAAAAAGGGGAAAACAATAAATTCGCCTATTAAACATTACCAAGGTATTGGTATCGGATTTGGGTATTTCTGACAAATGAGTTGTCTGGTTGTTAGATCGTTATGCATTTGCTTGACACAGTTGGGGCAAACACTATACCACCAATTATAACATGTGTCAAAACGTTTCACTGTACACAGGTACGTACCATTATGTAAAATGTTTTGTCATGCATGTGCAGCACAAAAAGCAACAAAATTAGTTTATGTTAAATATGTAACAATGTAAATGCATGCTTTTAAGTAAAGATACCAATACATAAATCGTTTTTATACCCTATATAGATCAGGATCTAAAAAGGTCAGTTCATCTATTGTTACTCTCCTTGTAGTGCGCAGAATTTCCGCTTCATTCACTTGCCTTGAAGGAGTAGTATTTGTACAGGACCTTTACAGGCTGAGAACCTATAAGTTTAAAAACAGATTAAAGAATTTTGAAAAATCAGTTTGTTTGCACGTATAAATAGGAACCACCATTTTATAAGTCCACTCATACTGATTTGTATAAGTTAACCTCTAAAATGTCCGGGTCAATGAAAAAAAGTGAGGAACCAATACTATTCAAGACGACCTTGTCTGCAAATCCCAAAAATTAATAACAAATTATAAAACAAACATTGGTAAATTTTAGAGATGAGTAAATATTTTCAATGTGATGATATATTTAAAGGTGAGACAGAAACTATAATAAATAGATTTAAGAGCGTGGCAAAATAGTTTGAACATGCATGGCTAAAAACGAAACACAAATTGTAATGAACAGATTCAAAAAGCTATCAATTAACAAATGAGAAAGAAAGCAAATGCTTTGTCATAAAGGACACAAATCGAATACACTAAAATCACATAATGGTAAAACTTTGGAATAGCTTATAGCAAGTAATGTAAGAACATAATAAAATAAAAATAGAAAAAAGTGGGTTTCAATTAAATGAGCTACTTTGGTAAAACTTGACTTTTAAACTTGTAAACACAACGATAATAGGCAAAGACAATATCTGGACCGATAAAGAAGAAAAAGCTTCTACAACATCTCCCCACAACATAACACACAACTCTTCTTTTCTGGGTATTATGCGGCACAACTTTATACTGCCATCTGATCCTAATTGTCCGAAAATTCATGATTTCATAGCAATCACCGACCTCAATCTTTGAGGCTACCACTTCGTAATCAATGTTTGATGCAGAAGCTTCAACCGCATTATTCTTTGCAATTGAGCATGTCCGAAAAAACAAAAAAAAAGAAAGGAAAAAAAAAAAGAGAAGAGCATAATTAAAAAGATAATCAACAAACAAACGATAAAAAACATTATGATATAGAGAGGTTAAATTGGCACAATAGCTAAATAGATTCACTGAAAATACATAAAATTTATAAAGCACTTTTTACATGCGAAAAAATGAAACAGAAAAAAAATATATAAAAACATAAATAGAAATTAACAAACTAATAAATGAAAGAAGAAAAAAAAAACCAATGACATAACTATTATTGTTAAAATTCGTAATTAAAATTATAGGACAATGACCACTCACTGTTTCATCAACCAAGACATAGTATAGTGTCACGTATTTCTGAACAGTTCCAGGAATGCTTGATTTCCATACTCTACACATATGAAGCTTTATTTTGTCTGCTTTAGTGTAGGCACACAATTCAGCTATAGGGATCACCTTCACGGTTTCCATTTAATCTGCTCAAGGAGAATATAAATTTTATAAACTTAAGAATCATGATAAGACAAATTCGAAAACATATATGAAAGAAATGATTGATTTGTTTCATTTTTCATTCCTAATTCAGCAACCCATGAAAATAATTTCCAATATGACTGTTACAAAATCAATAACCACAGCATAAACGTG
Source organism: Cydonia oblonga (assembly GCA_015708375.1). Taxonomy (NCBI): domain Eukaryota; kingdom Viridiplantae; phylum Streptophyta; class Magnoliopsida; order Rosales; family Rosaceae; genus Cydonia; species Cydonia oblonga. The sequence goes on along the minus strand of JADOBS010302448.1, from coordinate 1,097 downwards.
GAACTTCAAAAAACACAAAGAACTCCGAAAAGACATAAGTCAACCAAAAACAATTAAGGAACTAAATTTGACAAAGAAATACACTTGAGAATTAGGACAGTAGCACAAACGAACACACATTAATAGATAACATACAATAATTATCATCAAACACTCAACACTTTAAGAAAGCAGGAAAAGGAAAACTAAAGAAGAAACCAAATATTACAAACACTAAAACATTACTTACAAAAAGTGCCCAAAAAATGTCAATGACTTGTCCAGGAAGGAAAAAGCAGGGTGAAGCAGATAATCAAGTACTTTCCCACACTGCAAATGCATAAACCAAAAAGAAAAACACTCAGTAAGTCAATTTTAATAAGTTAACAAAGAAACAGAAGGCTACTATACTTTTCGGGTGACATAAGCATAAAGTCTTCTTTTTATTTTCATCCACAAATATAACTTTATAAACTGAAGCGTTGTCATTTATTTGTTTACACTATGCACCACGGACAAAGTTACAAATCTTGAACAAACGAACAATATATGGTGTCAAAAAGCTGAAAAACTTGTAATACTCAATCATTAACAATATTATCAAGTTCAAAAGAAAAATGAACTTGCATTATCAACCATAGGATTTACCACTTAAACATAGTTTGTTACAACAGGGACATGGACAAATTCAAACAAACAAATGCAAGTACAGTTCGGAGTTACATAGGATAAAAATTAGCATAAATTAAAAACTAAATACGGTGATAGGAGCAACCTTGGGAGTTAATTTAGTATGAAACGTGCGGTTTGCAAACGTTAGTAAAGCTAATTCCTCAGCTGATGTTTAAAGTGGGAAGCACTTGAAAAATGAAACAAAAATTTGATCATCATTAAATGGAAAGAAAAACCGATAGAAAGACACAATTTCACAACCAAAACGCTTGACCCATGCTAATTATAAACTGGTGCACATATACTTTTCTTTCCTTTTGATATAAATATGTCTCCAGCTATTTTCACGATCTATACTATAATTTATAAAATATCAATATACAAATATTATGTCTCTTGAAAAACATACTAACACCAATCTCTTTTTTTTTTTTTTTTTTTTTTTT
>JADOBS010302447.1:0-14215 GCA_015708375.1 Cydonia oblonga | reverse complement strand
TCTTCGCCTCCCTTGTGTCTCCTATAATTAACAGTAAGGCAAGCCAATATTCCCCCGTTTCCTATCCATCTCTTGTAATCTTCTGTATTAACAGCAAATAAAATGTCCCTTCAGCGCCCATTACAACAAAGGTATAGTTTCCAAGCAGATCCGATTGCATGGTGCAGTAACAATGGCATTCCCACTTGTCTACCCGGTCAAGAGGGTGAAAAACCCTGTACGCGGAAGAAGCCTGTGAAAAAAAAGCATAAGTTGGATGAGTGGTGTCATGTGCTTTCATCAAGAGAAATATCAGCAGGATCTCCAATCCATGGCCTCCCTTCTCTCCATCGGAACTTAATCCTTAACTTCCCATTTGCGTCAACCCCCACTACCTCTCCTTTGCTTGCATGCGTCTCCATTCCCCAACCCCACCGTGGGGTCACCAGCCCTTCTCTAATCCTCACTTTGTCCCCCACTTTAAACGGCCTAACCCGCTCCATTTCCGATGCCTTGCAAAGCCACAACCTCTCTGTGAAGCAAAATGCCACCCAGAGCTCCTCATTTTCCATCCGATGCACAACCCCAACGCTTGTACGATTCACCTCTCCCCACTGGTGGGTTGGAGTTGAAACCGATGTTTTAACCCTAACCCAGTCGCCGATGTGAAGCTCCTCTTCTTCCACAAGTTCCACTTCTGATGGATCCAGCATCCAAGCCTTTGAACCAGCTGGAGTGTATATTCTCAGCTTGCCATCAGCGTCAATTGTGGATATGGTCCCAAGACTTGCATGGCTGTGGCCTGACCACCCAAATCTTGGCTGCTTGACAGACAGTTTAACCCTAACCTTCTGGCCAACCATGAGTCTGTTCACCCTTTCGAGAGCAGAGGTAGGCCCAACCCATTTTTCTTGCTCCCCACAAAATCCAACGGAAGTGGTTCCATCCCATTTATCTGCATCGTATCCCAATCCTTGCACCACTCCAATACTGCCCGGCCCAATGGATTTCCAAGCACCTGCTTGATCTTTTAATCTCACCCACTCTCCAACTTCAAAAATCTGCTCTATTTCAAGATCAGCAGGATCTCCTCTCCACAATCCTGGCAAACCAGAGAAAGCCACTCTCACTTCCCCATCAGCATGAACGCTAGTTATGACGCCTCGAGAATCAAGTTGAACCCCTCTCCAGCCCCATCTTGGTTCAACAAGTCCAGTCCGGAACCGGACACACTGCCCAATTTTAAAGCATGGAACCTTCTCAACATCTGTGTAATGAGTTATCCACCTGCCTTTACGGAAACAACAAGCCAACTCCAGATAACCTGTATCTTGTACACTGTGCACGACAGCTAAACTTTCCTTTCCAATGCTGTTCCAGTCATAACTTGGTCTAGTTCCCAGGCTTGGTTTTGAACGTACCCAGTCACCAACTTCAAATCCGGAGAGTCGTTCCGCATCTCCAGGAGAAACTTTCCACAAGCTCTGTCGGCCAGTGACTTTTGTCTACATAACAAATAAACAATAAAGTCCTGTTATAGTGTTGTTTAATTCTGCATGCACACACAAGCTTATATAGTTGCAGAAGTTGTTATGCACCAGCAGAAAATAAAAAATGTTCGACAATCAATAAAACCGCAAAAATGGAAGTGTTTCATGTGTCTTCAGTTAAAGAGAGAAAGGGACGAGACAGACGGTTAAGTAGACATGAGAGAAGATAGGGGTTAAGAAGACATGAGAGAAGATAAACGTTTACTAAAAGCTAAAAGACATTTAAATTGTTTTAGTTTTCATTTTAAAAAAACTTTATAGGTATTGTTCATCCTCTCTCTTGATCTCTCTCCTCCACTCATGTAAGATATTGCATATGAGTCTTAAGATAAGAATTCTTACATTCAAAGCTCCATCCATGTCAATCCTAACAATTTTTCCAACAGTTGCTGGACTTTCATTTGACCATCCAAGTCTTGGCTGAGAAATAGATGACGTCACATGAATCTCTTGCCCCACTTCAAAAGGGGGCACCTTCTCCACATCCGTAACAGAACAAGAAAAAGGCTTGCTCCTGAAGCAGAAGGCGACACCCATATCACCATCTTCCTCCAAGCTATGAATTATCCCAACACTGTTCCTTGTGATATCCTCCCATCCGTATTTGGGGGATGGTACAGAAGCTTTGACTCTAACCCAGTCCCCTACCTGCATGGTAGAAACACCAATATGCAGATACAAAGAGGAATATAAAAAAGATCCTCTTTTTTTTTATATATAATAAATATAAGAAGAACGAAAATTTAGATATTACCTTAAAATCTTCCACCTTCTCCATGTCAGAAGGATCAGCCTGCCATGGTATTGGTCGATTTGGAATTTCAATTACCAGGAGCCCGTCATTCTCTATCTCACTTATTTTTCCAACACTATGGTGCGTCTCACCACCCCATGCATACCTAGGCTCTGCAACAGATCGCTTAACACATACCCTGTCACCAATCTTCAAAATAAACACTGTATTAGCGTGTGAAAAGAACAAAGAATAAAATCCGTACAACAAATATCAACATATCTCACTCACCCTGAAAGGGGTTACAGGCTCAACCTCCTCTGGTTCACAATGCCATGGACTTGGAAGATAGCTTAATTCCAGCAACAGACTACTATCTGGTCTTATACAATACACAATACCAATGCTACCAGGTGTAACAGATCCTAATCCGTGCTTTGCAGTTGTAAGAGTGGGGCGAATTCGAACCCAATCCCCAACCTTGAATTCTTCAACTCTCTCCATCTCTGCTGGATCAGCTTTCCACCCTCTGGAGGCTCCAGGAAAGCCAACACGTAGGATACCATCATCATCAACACATAATACAGTACCAATGCTATCACGCGACTGGCCACGCCACCCAAATCTGATAATTAGACAAGGTTTAGTCAACAAATTTATCACTTTGAATCAATGTTTTAAAAGGCTCGCCTCAGGGCGCGCCTGTGAGGCTGGGCTTGAGGGTTGCCGCCTCTGTTTTGTGGGAGTGGGCGGAAGGCGTCGCCGGAGCCACCTAGGCGTCGGAAGGCGCCGCCTGGGCGTGCCTCAGGGGATTTTTTTTTTTTTTTTTTTAAACTCCCAAACCCAATTTTTGGGGAGGGTTTTAACTACCTCATACCTCTATTTTACATATATAATATAATATATGTATATATATGTGTATATGTATTTATAATATATAATCTTTTTTTTTAATATAATATATGTGTACACTCAGTGTATATATTAACAAATTTAGGTCCCATGAGGCTTCGCCTCAGGCCTAGGTATCCCTCGGACGCCTCGTCCATGCCTCACGCTTTTAATACATTGCTTTGAATAAGGATCACAAGTAGATACCAGAAGACGCATATAAAAAGTAATTAAATATGACAGGAAAAAGTAAACTGATCCAGAAACAACTATATCATTTTCCCCCTCCATATATAATGTTATCATCTTTTACTAAGGTTCCCCAAAAGATATAGTGTTTGTTGGATGTTTCTGCACTGTTGTTTTGTATCCTCTTGTATTTAACCCTTTTGGTAATATTTCAAAATTGTTATCAATAATTGACACTAGTCTGAGCCCAAAGCACATAATTTGTACACTAATGTCACTTTCATTTTAAATGCTCAAGACAAGATAAAGTGAATCAGATGCCATCACTTTGGAAGACTAATAACTAACAAACTACTCAACCACAAAGAAAAAACTAACCAAGCAACAATGCTTGAGCTCTTTACTCAAGTAAGCTTAAACAAAATAAATAACTTCAAGGATGAAATTGTTTTAGGTAATGAGTTGGTTAAATAATCTAAAAGTCCTATCAGCTAAACTATAAAGTACTACAGTCTGTTGTCATTTTGGTACCTAGAAAAAAAAAATTCCTGAGGATTGAAGTTTAAATCAGTATGAGGGACCGTGACCAATAAAGGTCTAGTCTATTTTTTTTGTCTTGTACAGGCTCTGGAGTAGAACCTGTTATTGGGAACATGGTATCAAGCATGACTGGATACATATAGAAACTGTTCAGATTCAAACCTGGGCTCTTTGACATCTGGTTTCAGCTGAACATGCTGTCCCCTGTCCAACGGAATAACTTTTACAACTTCATTCGCCAAAACACGAGCCTCTCCAGAACAAAATGATACTATCAAATGGTCCTTATCTGGGGCACCTTGCACAAAGCCAACACTTCTATGTTTTGCACCTTGCCATCCATACGTAGGAGTTGTTATACTTCTTTTAAATTTGACCCAGTCTCCCACATCAAATCTAGACGATAGAGAAAACAAAAAATATGGAATCTGTTAGTCGCAAGGGTGTATAAGACATGCAAAAATATCAAAACACCACAATGATATCATCTCTTCTCACGTTGTAGGAGACAAATGCACTCCTCGATTTACAAGTGCCTCCATAAGATCTTCAGATATCCATTCCCGAGGAAGGGCCTCCAAAAAGTCACGTAAGGTCTTGCCACTGCCATCAAAGTCAAATGCATAAGTTGGTCATATAGTAGATAGCTTACCCATGTACCTTGCCATATTTTTGTAGTTCCAAAAAGTTCTCATTAAATGCAAAAGTAGAAAGGGCTAATAGTCATCAATAAGTCATCCACAACCTGGTAATTGTATAAGTTATTATTTTTGTTTCTTAGGAAAAAATACAGTTAAAGTTAAACCACTTAATAGAAAACAAAGTTGAAAGAAGACAATCTCTTGCAAGTGAAGGTAAAGCCACACAAAAGTGCAATGCATTTATTGGCACTTGCCTGTGATTTCTAGCTTCAACAGCAGCATCAGGATTTCTAAGCATGACAATAAGCCATTCGAGATTCTCACGTATCATTTTTGCTGCATCTGCTGCTATATGGAAAGCATTATCACCTTCATCATCCTGATAACAATGAGCAAAATACATTGTACATAAGTAAATAAAAAAAGAAAGCTGCTTTCAGTAGTAAAAGATCGGGACAAAGCCATCAGGTATCATAAAAAGAAAAAAGCTGTCCTTGCGTATGTGTGTGCAACACTCTAACAATGGCGTAACTCAAGGACTTGTATACGAATTATTTGTTATGGCTAAAATCTTGGTAACATCCAATCAATCATCCGTATTGATAACGGATAGCCTGCAAATCCTAACTCGCTCCTCACAAGATTGCCTCCACATGAGCATATATCAAATTGTGTCTTTGGCTGTGTTTAGAAGACTATGTATTCAATATAACATGCGGGCATTATATCACAACTCAGTTCCAACAAATTGAGATACCATGAGAACATATAACTGACAAAAACATGCAATTTCAAGAGATTGAAGAAAAACCTGCAAATTATAATTTGCTCCAGCAGATAGAAGCAGTCCAACACATGACTTTGCCCCTCTGGCCAGTGCGACGTGAAGAGGAATTGTATTTTGTACATTCCGAATGTTCACATCAACTCCAGCATCAAGTATAATCTAGCAAGAAAATACAAAGTTTTCCAAAGTGTTGATACTTCACTAACGCACGCATAGAGGATAGATGACCAAAAATCATGAGATAGGGCTTCCATTCTCATATTATGTAGTAGGAAGCTATCCTCCATACCTTGACCAACTCAACTTCATTGGCCATTGAAGCTGTATGCAAAGCTGTCCGTCCATGCTGCAAATCTTGAGCAGTTGGATCTGCTCCAGAAGCTAGCAAAATTTGCACCATTTCTCTTCCTTCTACAACCAGCATCAGGTATAAATATTAAAACTGATAATAACATAAATTTCTTAATAGCTTCAATTGGAACACTTGACGAACACAAATGAAATTAACTTTACTTATCCACTGGTGTGCTTAAAACATAAAAACCATTGTTCTAAAAATCCTCGCCTAGGCGCTAGGGGGCTAGCCACCACCCCGATTAATGCCTAAGCGTTTGAAAATTAAGAAAGGGCGCCTAGACCTGCTGAGGCACCACCTAGCCCGCCTAGGCCCGCCCAAACACCCGCCTAGGTCGCAACTCACTTAGACAGAAAATAGATAACTTTCATTTTGCATTTTATTTTTTTTCCAATAAATTGTAAGAGACTTGTTACATACTTAAATGAACACACATTATATCATTATTTCACATGTTTTCATTATGTTGCAATACTTCATAATATATATACATTCTATTTTGTAGTTTATGATGAAATTATATATATTTTACTTAAATCCGCCTAGTCCGCCTAGGTGTCCGCCTAGGCCCCGCCTAACCGCCTAGCCGCTAGGCCCCAGCCCACCGCCCGACTAGCGGCTATCGACTTTTAGAACCTTGATAAAAACCCACAAGGAAAGATATACAAAGTGCAAGCAAACAATATTTCTCGGGTGGGTTGAAATGTAGCAACATGGTTTACATTAATGAACATATGGTTTATGAAAAACCAAAGAGGTCTCAGGATAAAAGTAAATAACAAAGCACAGAAGCCACTAAAATTTATTTCAACACACTGAATATCAGATGATACAAATTATATCAAAAGAGGAGAGGGGGGACGAAGAAAACTTCAGAAAGAAATTACATGGGAAATAAAGAACACAAGGGAAAATAGCAGAGAGAGACAGGCAGACACAGTTTAATATGACATTTTTATTTGTTGACAAAATATTTGGGATCCAAAATTTAAGTGCCCACCCAAAAAGTCATCATGGCTGGATAAAACATTTATTTAAAAAAAAAAAAAAAAAAAAAAATGGGATTCAAGAGTTAAGTGCCCGCCCTACACGTCATCATGGCCAGATGAAACGTTAAACAAGGGAATGGCCTAAAAACAGATGAAAGAAATAATCTAGAAGTTCTTAATCTGTATCTACAGGCCTATTAGCTAGATCTCTTGATCATTTTTTTGATGATGGACTACTATAGTTATGAAGCTTGTAAATATTCATCAACAAGCATTTCAAGACTTTGGAAGCATGCAATTATGCATATGTAAAAGGAGAAAAATAGGAAAAACTTCAAATTTAAAGAATAGAAGTAACTTTTTTATGACAAAAATAAATAAAAATTGTGCATAAAAAGCAAATTGGCATGCGTGAAGCGCATGCCAAGAAACTAGTTTCAACATTAAAAAACTGAGTAGGTATTGATTAGTTATATACCCACTATGTCAATTATTGGATGCTATAATCACATCAACCAAAGTCCAAAAAATAATCAATATTCAATCAAAGTGCCTCTAAAACTGGCTGTAAACAAAGAATCACCAAAAGAATTAGAAGTTCATATCAATGAACCAGACATTCCAAAGATCTAGGATTACCAATTTCATGATCTTTCTTTAGAGAAGCTGCCATACACAATGCAGTGCCAACTGGACTTGGTATATCAATTGCATCAGCAATCTCTTCTGGTGTTGCAACTTCCACCCACCTTCTAACAACAGCAACATTCCACGTTGCCACACACAAGTGCAATGGTCTATGATACAATAAGAAAGTAAACAGGCAAATCAAAAATCAAGACCAAAAATATAAGTAGTTTTAATCCACTTGCAATTTGCAAAATCATGCAACTACTCTGATAACTTTTACAAGCCTATAAAAATATAAACTATAGAACAAATATGCTTAAGGAAAAAAGTGACAATTGTCGGGTATATTACGCATGTAGTTTGAATCACAGGCCAGGAAACGATGGGCCAATGACTCCAAAAGGGCTCAATTAGTAGAATTCACCAACTATACTGCACACTTTGGATACAGTTAAAACAATTTTGACACATCACCAGCAGGTAAACTCTGCCTGCCTATAAATTAAGAAAGCTTGAATATATTTACTAAAACCTGATTAAGGCTCAGTGGATTGTGCACATTAAAAGAAAAACAAATATATTGCACAAACACATCGTCAATGAATTTCATTTCCAGATAGCTTGCATGCACATTGTTCTTCTAGGGGAAAAAAGAAGGAAAATCAACTGTGTACTTACGTAAATTTTTCTGAATTCAAAACACACATTGACCTAGAGCCCCCATTTTCCAGAACAACAAGGGCACAATCTGTATATTTCTTTGCAACAGCTCTATGCAATACAGATTCACCTTCCTCATCCACCGCATTAGGATCCGCTCCAGCCATTAGTAACTTCTGAGGTCATGCAAAGTATATGTTAAGAACTTAAAAGTGCACCTTTCCAGAACGTTATGAAGCAAAAATGAAATATAATTAAATATCCAACTGACACATACACGCATACAATCAGGTTGGCCATGATGGGCACAGACATGAGCAACCGAGGGACCAAAGCCTTCTCGCAACCTAGATCTCACATTAGCACCTCTGTTAATGAGAGCATGAACGCATTCTGGGGATCCAGCTACTAATGCAAAAACAAGTGGAGGATCCCCATCTTTGTCCAAGACATCCACATTCGCCTCTTGATACTCCAAAATAGCATTAACAAGTTCTGCACTGCCGCGTCTACAGGCCAAATGGAGAGCAGTTTGGCCATCAGCATTTTGAGCTTCTAATAGAGACAATATTGTGCTGCTATCACTCCCTGCTGAAGCCTTTTGAAGCAGATCTCTGGACAACCAAAGAAGTGTGACAAGGAGAATAAGGCAAAAAAATTTGTGTTTTAAAAAAAATATATAGCTCAAATAATTCCTCGCTAAAGTGCACTAACCTAACACTGCTCACATCCCCTTCAGACACAAGTCTATGCAGAAGAGTGGGGTTACCCTGAAAAACTTCTGATTCAGATACAGGAGATGGTTCCGTCACATTTGATCCAGAGCATTTAGCTAAACCACTGTTCAAACACTGAAGATATAAGTAACTTTCCCTTTTGATGTAAATCTAATGAAATTGGCTAAAACACAGTGAGCTACGACATTTCTTCTGCACTCGTAGATTCATCAGATACCTCAAGTTATTAAAAACATAAATTGTATATACACTTACATATAAGAACCCATCCCTTTTCAGCCCTAATCTTAAATGCGGTCAAATTATCCGAACTGTTCATTTTCTAGGACCTCCTGAAGGATCATCCTTACAGAACCTCAAAAGTTGAAAATCGTTTGGTCTTCTAACTAGCACAACAAATAGACGAACACAATGTTTCCAATAACCAACGAGGTGTTCATGATGATAATCCAATGGCAAAACAATTTCCGATTTTGCTGATTTTTTTGCAGGGATAGTTTACTGTTCAGATCATTGAATCACATTGTGAGCGGCCCCAACAATGGGATTCCGTTTTAGCATTCAACAAAATAGATCATCTTAAAGGAGATTGTTTATATAAAAATATATTTATTTGTGTCTCTCATCAAACGATATCAGCTAGGATAGAGTCAAGATGCCACAAACAAAAATACCAGAAACTTCAAGGGCACAATCAGAACTTTGAATTCTTACTTATCAGGACTTGTAGGAGGGCTACGTGGTATCTCCTGCAAATGGCGAAGAAAAGTGGCTAGCATTGAATTAAAAGATGGTCTTTTTGATGCCTTGAACTGCAGGCATTCACCAATCATTTTCCACAATTCTCTAGGTATTCCAACACCTACTACACTTGCATATTGTGGAGGTAGTTTCCGAGTCTTGATTACAGACCGATAAATTTCCTCAGTGCTTAAACCAGCCCATCTGCACAATGAATTTCAACTTGTACTAAAAATCATTTCACAAAGGGAAAACGAATGAGAACTTTCAAATATACAGTATGTTGCTCCACATACGGAATGGAACCAGTGCACATTTCTACCAATGTACAACCAAAACTCCATGCATCTGACTCTGCAGAAATACCGATAGCATCCTCCCAAAATGGATTCAGTAACTTCTTCACTGGTTCCCATGCCTCTGGAGCTGCATAGTGGGGGCTGATCATCGTACACTCCATACAAGAATGGATCCTTGAGGTGTCACACTCCAATCGAGCTTTCCGGCAGGAAGGTTTCTTCAGAATTGCAGCAACTCCATAATCAGAAACTACCGCATGACCACTTTCATCCAAAAGAAGATTGGACGGTTTTAGATTCATACAAACAACACCTGCTGCATGAAGTTCAGCCACTCCTCGTGCAATGTCAGCCCCATATCTACAAACGGCGAGCACTCAAAACGTCAAGACGAGATTTAATGCCAGCTAGTAGTTACTAACATAAGATATTATATAAACTATTAAACTTACACATTTGTAAGCTTGGATTGGTTAACCTCTAACTCAATTAGAACTTAAGCATCAAATTAAATGACTCCAATATGTGTAGAATATGTAAGTATAACCATATACATGACAATAATAATTTCTATTTATTAACTTCCAAAACATTCAAATAAAGACAGGAGATGCGAAGCAAACCCCGCGCTCTCTTTGGAAGCTGGTTGCATGGACAACAGAATAGACGTTTTGTATTTTTCGGTGAAGACACAATATTTCTATATTTGTTCTAATAGTCTAAAGCTCAGCATTCCAATTCAAAAGTGCATATAGAAATTCAGAATGGTATTCCAGATCAGTTTTGTTGTGTTAGTATTTTCTACTCCTACCTCACAAATACAGAATTAAAGAAAGCTTCACTATGTAGGAAAGAAAAACAATTCTGCAAGAATCAGTTTAAGCTTCCCGTATATGAGACGGAAGATATTTGAGACAAATGAGATATTCATTCAATATTTCCAAGTTTAAAATTCTCTTTTCTTTCTGATTCCTCGTTGCTAATCAACGTAAATAAAACGTTTGCATCAGTTACCAAACATTTGTAGCACGAACGGTGGTTAAAGGAGGACAGGATAACCACAATTAACACTTGATCTTGTAAAACAATGCATTTATTATGTTGATTGCTTAGTTCTATGGAAGGGAAAATTAACAAAGAAAATCATTTTTATTAAAGTCTCTTTTTTTACTCAATAAATTGATACAGCTTTTCACAATTTCGCAATTAATTGGGCAGATTTATTTCCAGTTAATGACTAGAACAGTAAAGTTAATAAAAATTTAACAATATTAAGAGTGATATGGCTAAATCTGACAACTAATTTCAATGGATTTAGAGAATTTATAGGAGTATCGAATGAAAGGTTATGAATAAGCTTGATTTCCACGTCAGGGGAAATTCTTGTTATGTCTCATTCAACCAACAATCCCGAATTTTCGCATTTATACCTGTTCCGTCATGTCCATTCATTACTCTCAAGTCACATAAACAAACCCGTAAATCAACATCAACCCTTGTGAGCAAATCAACATTCTTCTAATGTTTCTAATTCCCCTTTTCAGGGTAAAAAAATGAGGTATATAGTGGAATAGAAAGTACATTTGGCTATGTGAGAAAGGTCAAGAATTGTCCTCCTTGAAAGCTTTTTAGTAAGGACAACATTTATGGGAATGGAAGCCATCACAATTTGGTGATTGCAATATAACTTGTATCCTAAGTTAGCACTGAATGAAAAGGGTAATATTTGTAGTGTTAGGGTCTCACGTGGGATTATGCTATATCAAACTCAACAGAATACCATCCCACTTGCAAAGTAAGACATTAAGACAAGAATGCATTGGCGGAGACACATAGAAGTCTACCTTGGGCTGCAGCCTAGTTGGCCTTTAGGCAACTGAAAAAAGGAATCCGCCTACAATTTTGCTTATATTGAGTGTTTGTCTATCAAATTATACCTAGTAAACAACCCAACTTAAAACTAATAGCACTAAACTCACATAAATTTAGTCTCTAGTCTCTTAAGAGTATACGCCCAATCCTAAAAGAAACAAAAAATAGCTAGCCCACCCAATTGAAAATTCTTAACTCCGCTCTTGCGGGTAGGACTGCTTTTCTGCTCATTTGTTAAAATATGCATCCCATCAACAAAATGTAAGTTGAATTTGTTCCATATTCTGGTTATTCAGACTTTGTCAACATATTCATAATCCATGACTGAATGAATCATAAAGCACATAACTTTACCCACTAAATCGACATCCTCGAGAATTTCCTCCACTCGCTAAACAACCTTTATGAACTAACAATCCAGAATTACCACACAAACCAAGATATTAGATTACTTTCCACACACACGCGAGCAGTGACACATACAAATCAATCAGAATATACGCAAATTATAAAATATACAGAACCTTTCGAAGTTAAAATGAAAAGATAGCAATTTGAAACCACAAAACCTTAGAATTTGCTCCAAAGTAAGCCTGCCCTCATTGCGCTGCATCTCGGACTGAACCGATCCATAACACTTATCCATAACAAGACACAAGGTGCCTTCACTCTTAATAGGCCCATGAAATGTGCACACATTCCTACACCACATCGATGCCCGCCGCAAATTATCCAGCTGCCCCATCACCCAATCCATGCTCGTCTCCTCCGCTACTGCCACTTTCTTCACCGCAACCCGGTGGCGGCACCTCCCTCCTCCACCTCCGATGACGGCAGTCCACATTTGAACCCCAGCCTGCCTCCCCTCCCCTATCCGCCGCACCAACTTCAAGTCAGGGTGCACCGCCAGCTCGATCACCGGCCCGCACCCGCCCGAGATCGACGTGTGGGACCCACGAGCGCACCTTCGGTCCCCATCCTCATCCTCATCGTCGTCCCCATCCTCGTCGTCCGTGTAATCGCAATCGAAATTGGCGGCGGCGGCAGACGAGACAGCATTGGAGCTGGAGTGAATCAGGGCGAGCACGGCGAAGTTCTTCCTCAGCGCCTGAACGGAGTTCCCGACGACGGAGACGTGGCGACAGCGGGGGCAGACGAGGGTAGTATCGGGACAGGAAGAGAACATTTTGGACAAGCAGTCCTTGCAGAAGCCATGGCCGCACTGAAGCAAAAGCGGAACTCTTTCCTCCTCGTCGTAGCGGGTCTGGCAGACGGAGCAGCACGGCACCTTCATCGGACTCAACCTGCTTCGCTGAAGTGAATCGATTGGAATCGGGGTGGGTTTCGGGTTCTCGGAGCTCCGGGAGAGCTCAAAAGGTCGGGTCGGGAGTGGGAAAGGGCAGATCCATAAATGAAATGGGGGGAGAAAATGGAGAATTGAGAGAAATGAATGATCAGTTGGGTGTTGGGCTAACAAAGAATCAAATCTACACCAACAAAGAAAAAAGGGTTTTAGTCTTTTTAGAGAGAGAATCTAGAGAGAGAAGGGAGGAAAAGAAAGAGAGAGAACCTATAGAGAGAGAGAGAGAGAGAGCCTAGAGAGAGACAGGAGCGTAACCTAGAGAGATAAAGAGAGAGGAGCTTGTTTCTTGTCTTCTAACTTGCGAGTTGCTACGGGTTTTTTTTATTTTTTATTTTATTTTTTTATTATTTATTTTATTATTTTATGTTTTTGTTTCGCGTTCTGTGAGGAGTAAAAGGAAGGTGGGCTAGGTCGGCTGCTTTTCACTGAGTCCTCAAACCCGCTTCTTCCGCCACAAAATGAAACTGCATTATTGTTTTCTTTCGATTTTCTTCTTGGATTTTTTAGCATGTTTCGGAATATTTGATGTCGTAAAATATTCAAAAATCCTATTTTTATTATTTAATTGTGCTATCATTTTTTTAATAGAAATTTAATTCCCATACGTTGACGGGTTTTATCTTCATTCAAGAGATGGTACAACTAGATAGTAAATCTAAAATATTTAGTTGTTAGATTTTTCATAGAAAATTAATAATTAGTATTTAATTTAAAATGTATCCACGTATTGATCAAGATCTCCTTTTTTTCATAGTTGATCAAGATCTCAATCATCTCATAGCCATAAATTTGAATATATATAAATACAAAAGGTTCGTCTGAAAATGCTCATTTAAAAAGTACTTCTATTCAAAATGCTTTCAGTAAAGTGCTTTTTTAAGTACGTCAAAGTTTAAAGAAAAATAAAACGCTTTTAAATTTATAAAAATACTTTCAAACAGGCCAATAATATGGTTGGAGGGCAAAAATAAGAATAGAGCAAAATGGTGTGAAATGGTTGCAAGTGTTTTTTATTTTATTTAATGATGTTATTCACACATCATTTTTTTACGTTCTACACATTTCATGTTGTTTTCTTTTTGTTGGTCACAGATGGCGTGCAAGTTGCAATAGTGCATAGTCTATTTTTGGCAAAGGCGTAAGGGATGGTTTTTACACCTAAACCCTAAACCGACCATGTGGACTAGTGATGTTACATATCGAATGTGACCGCAATTAAATTGCTGTGATGAAATTAATTTATATATATATATATATAT
>JADOBS010302446.1:0-14210 GCA_015708375.1 Cydonia oblonga | reverse complement strand
GAGGTAAAAAAAAAAAAAAAAACCGGCCCTTCTCTCATTTTTTGTTGTCAATTAACCGGTTGCGCTTAACAAACCGGTCTTTTGTATATCCACGTCCCACGGAGCATCCATACCTAAAAGACGAAATAACCCTTTCTCTCCCTACTCTCTTTCTCTCTCTAAATCTCGCTCTGCTCGTCCACTCGTCGCCCCACTGAATTGAAACCCAAATCTCTCACTCTCTCTCTCACTCGCTCCCAAACTCAAACAAACTCACCACATTATCAACTTTTAATCACTCAACCAAAAAAAACCCCTTAAATTTACCCGCCAAAAAGCTCTATTCTTTCTCCCTCACAAAAATTTCGCCTTTTCAAATCCCCCAAACCCCCAACGGCTAAGCCTCTCCGTCTCTCTCTGTCCTAGCTAGGGTTTCTCCCTCCCCTTCTGTCTCTCTCTGAGCTCCCTTTCCTCTACGCGCCAAACGGCATCGTCTGGGGGCATCGCTCTGTCGGCCCCTTAATTATGGATCCGCCTCTAAAAGCCGAACCCACTCAGCCGCCTCCGCCGGCTGGCTCAATTGGGGAAAAGAGGCCGATTGAGAACGGAGGAGAAGGAGATTTCGGGACCCAATTGAATAAAAAGCCCAGATTGGGACCCAATTTGGAGAAGGATCTGAGGAGGGTGGCGGAGATTGTGCTGGCCTTGTCGACCATGGCCAAGATTCGAGGGGGCAAGAAGCCCACGGAACCGGAGATTGGGCTTATGGGGGAAGCTAGGTCGAAGCTCGTGGAGCTGTGTGAAGGTTTGGCCCCGAAGGATATTGTGGGTAGGGATGCAATTGGGGCTGTGATTGAGGATTTGGGGCTCAATGCTATGCTTAAGGAACAGAGATTAGGATTCCGGGGTCCCAAGTTGACGATTACTGAGAAGTTTTTGCAGACGAAGAGGAAGGTAAGGACTCGATTTTTTTATTTGGTATGGTTTTTGAGTTTTGAGATTGTTGAGTAGGTTTTAGTTTTTAATTGGTCCGATTTGTTGTTTGATTGATGGGAAAGTGTTCGGCAAATGAATAAAGAAAGAAGCTTTGGATTCTGAATTATAAGTTGTAGGTAATGGACTGATAGTAAAATAGTTCATATGGTTTGGCGTTTTGATTTTATATGCGTTTAAGGTATATGTGTATGGTTTTGAGACATTAAGGGTGAAAGCATTTTTTCTTATGGTTTCGTAATTGGTCACGGTGGAACTATTTGGCTTCGTCGATGTGAACATGTTGGGCTGGTTGGTTACTTTCACCATGGGTATATATGCAGTTCACTGCATAGTGATAGTCTTTGGTTATAGTGAAAGGTTTCATTTTTATTCAAAAAAGTATCAGATTTCTGTAAGCGTGTGTGCTAGTGTTTGAATTAGTAGCTAGTTGTGAAGTCTAAAGTCATTCGACCAAGAAGTTGTCTTTGACATTGTATGGCTAATGCCATATTACAGCATGTAAGGGTTGCCAAACTTTCAGTTTAGGATTTTTTGGACTGTGTAAAACTATTTTTTCTGAACTTGAAATTCTTTTTCTAGATGGAAGAATCCAAGAAATTCTCTGCACTAGCTCAACCTGCTACGCATCCAGCTCACCGATTTAAAAAAAGCTTCAATGCATCAGCTGAAACCCATGGAATGCCGCATACTGTTCATATGATTCCTACAAGCAAACCAAGTCATGCACCAATTTCCTCAGGAGGTTTCCCTGTTACTCCATCTCTTGTTCATGTATCTACGGCAACTCCCGCACCTACACAGTATCAGTTTCCCAACAATGATGTTAGAGCATCCATGGTGTCTAGTGGTTTTCCTAGCAGCCATCTAGGCAGGGATTCTACTACCTCAACAGTGCTTAGAGTTGAAAGAGCACAGTTCAGATCAGATGGAGGACCAAATGCAAATGCATCTTCTTATGCATCTCAAGTACAAGGTAACTAATGTCCTTTAACTTTACTTGTATGAAAAGGTATCTTTTTTTATGGATATTTTTTTTTGCGTCGTTACTACTGATTCTGTCTCCTCTCTGCATGTGTAAGTATTTACACCATATTTTTCCATGTGCAGCAAATTCATCTGCAAATCCGTCTGCAAATCATCCACTTCCATCAGTGAATGCTCCAGGTTGGTCAGTGCAAACTCAATCTGCCAAAAGTGGACCAGAACACAAGGTGCCAAATCATATATCTGTCAAAGTTGAAGGAAGTACTGGTATGAGTATGCCACAGACGACTCTTGTAGCTGCACGGAATCAAAATACCAAGCCATTTGTCTCCCAATTAGCTTCTGGAAATCTACCCATTGTACATCAGCCTTTGCAACAGATGGAATTTGTTAAAGCTCCTTCACTTTCTAACAATCACAATGAAATTGCGAAAATTATTCAGAAATTATTACAACCACAGCCTCCTGATCATCCTACATGGATTCCTCCATCAAGGGATTACATGAGTAAGGCTTTGACTTGCCAGAGTTGCCAGCTTACCATCAATGAGGTAGACAATGTTCTTATTTGTGATGCGTGTGAGAGAGGATATCACATAATGTGTGCACAGTCATCTAATCAGAGAGGAATTCCTAGAGGTGAGTGGCACTGCATGAGATGCCTGTCGTTGAGCAATGGAAAGCCTTTGCCTCCGAAGTATGGACGTGTGATGAGAAGTAATATACAAGTAAAAGTCCCTTCTAATACAGCTGGAGTTCAAATATCCTCGGAGAATAAACTGGGAACTTTAGATCCAAAGGTCAATCAGCCGAAGACAACTGCAAATGGAAGTTCTGTTTTGCAGAATATTGCTGGTACAGGTGGTGGGGGCAGCAATCACGTTGAGTCAGCACCAGATCTAAAGATTTTAAATGCAAAAGAATCTCAAGTAAAGAATCTCACATCAAGTAGTAAAAATATGGATGAGAAACCTCTTTCTGGAAGTTACCTGTCAAGTGAAAGATCTGAGGAGAGATGTTCTGAATCAAAATCAGAGCCTCCTGCTGAACCAAAAGAAATTACTACATCATCTAGAGTTGAAGAAAGACATTCTGAATCAATTGCAGAACCTCCTGCTGAATCAAAAGTGGAGCGTCCTGTTGAACCAAAAGCAACAACTGAATTATCTGGAGTTGAAGAGAGACCTTTTGAATCAAAAGCAGAGTGCCCTGCCGAATCAAAAGCAGAGCCTCCCACTGGACCAAAAGAAACTACCGAATCATGTAGAGTTGAAGAGAGACCTTCTGAATCAAAGGCAGAACCTCCTCCTGAATCAAAACAGGACCTTCCTGCGGAATCAAAAGCAGAGCCTCTGGGTGAACCAAAAGAAACTACTGAATCATCTAGAGTTGAAGAGAGGCCTTCTGATTCAAAAGCAGAGCCTCCTGTTGAACCAGAAGAAACTACTGAAACATCTAGAGTTGAAGTGATACTTTTTGAATCAAAAGCAGAACCTTCTGCTGATTTTTTCAACAAAGGTGTGGATAAGTCTGATCACTCCCAACCCCCTTCCAACACACAAGTTGTGGACTGTGCTGGGTTGCCCAACTGTTCCGAAGTTCCATCAATGATATTCCATGACCAGAATCCTGCATTGAAAAACCCAGATACTTCTCACTCGGTAGGAAACTCTGGCTCCTCTTTAAGATATGACATCAAACAGGATGACCAAAGCGGTGCACAAGCAAATACTGGTGAAAGTTCTGTAGCTAGTGGTCAGGCTTTAGAGCATTTCAGATTTTGTTCAGATGCCTTGAAAGTTGTTGAATGGATTGGTGATGTAGTTCAAGGTGGTGATGAAAAAATATATTACCATACTTGTTGCATTGATGGGGTAACATATCAACTGAGAGATCATGCTCTTTTCCAGTCTAGTCATGGAAAATTGATACCCTCGAAGCTTCAGGTAAGTGAATTATTAAGCATCCCTTGATACTTCAGTAGTAGCATTTTGGAAAATTACATGATGTGGTTACTGAAATTATTCTTTGGATTAGAGTCGCCTGTTATTTTTGGTCACCAAGCCCAGCAGAATCACTTGTTGTTTGTTTTAGAAACATTTTCATCTGTTTATGGTTATATTAAGCTTTATTTTTATTTTTATTAGAAGGGTTGTAATGACTTTGTAATTTCATTACAGTCCATGTGGGAGGATAGGAAAACTGGGTCAAATTGGGCTATTGTCAACAGGTGCTACTTTCCTTGTGACTTACCAGAGAATGTTGGTCGCCCATGTACACCTGCAAGCAATGAGGTAAACGTTTATTCCTGTACGTATACGTTCTATGAGTTGACCAAAAAGTACTGTTTGTATTTTTCTCTTTTGTAAAATGTTCATATCAGTTGACAAGTAGAATGGAACTACTGATTTTGTCATTGATGCACATGATTGCAAACACATCTGCACCAATATGATATATCTTTCTAAAGGTATACTTTGCATGGTGCAATTTAATTTGACACTCTATGGTGATTCTAAAGGCCTCTCTCTCCCATTTTTTATTGACATGTACTTACAATATCCGTATAAAAGTTAATATTTTTTCTTTGTTTGTGTTACAGGTCTATGAATCTAATCATGATAGCACTATAATGGCTGGTTTGATTCGAGGTCCTTGTGAAGTTCTTTCTCCTGCTAAGTTCAGTGAGAAAACTGAAAGACGGAGCCAGTTAGAACAAGAGGCAAATAATGAATTACGACCAATCTTCCTTTGCAAGTAAGGCTTTTTAGTTCTTATATGGCACAGAAATAAATAAAGTGTTTCGTGCGTGTCTTCTAAATGAAGAGTGCAATTCTTCAAGTGTATGGATCATATGGGATAATGCCTAGATTCTTTACACACGCACGCGCACACGCACACGGACATGTGCACGAGCGCGCGCGCACACACACAGACACTCACAATGTATGTGTGCACATGTGGCTTTTTGCTTAATGTGAGTAGCCGTTTTTTATCCTATTATGTGGTAGGATAATTCTATTTGTTTATTCTGTTATTTATTTCTTACTATTTTCGCCTTATTTTTTACTAATTTTATATGCAGATGGATTTATGATGAGTTTAAAGGGGTATTGGAGCCTGTTCCTGAGTAATCCACTTATGCATGTATTTTTTTCTGTGGTTATTCTTCTTAGTTATGGAAACTCGACCATGCTCTCTTTGATGAGGTATGTGACAACTGTTGGGATACTACAGCATTATATAATATTGCTTTTGTTTATTATGTTGTAATTTGGAGTAGGCTCCTCATAGGACGTATTAAACGGGATGTGATAATGAATAACTTATTTAGTTGAAAAATGACAATTGACAATTACCCCATGGAGTGTTCTTTTTTCTTTTCTTTTCTTTATATTGGAATGGTGCATAGTAGGTTTATAAGACGAATAAACAGCATTATTTGTAACTTACCTGAGAATTTTGTGTGATTTTCACCCTCCCATATCAACAAATATAAAACATAATAAGTATGTGGTGTGATATACCATTAGTTCTTCTATGCTGCTATTGTTGGGTGCCTAGCCTTTTGAGCTTGTGGTGCTTAGGACCTCATAGATGTGCCCCCTTGTTTCAGAACATCTGCAATTTGGCAAACAATTCATTTTCTTTTCCATGTGATTCTGAATTTGCGACCTCTCACTTTCCTCGAACTCTTTCAATGATCTGTACTGAGTTATTGTGTCAATATATTACAGGTAGCCTAGTGCAAACGGGGGCATGCTTAGCTAATCTGCAAAGGAAGTTTCAACATTCATGTACTGTACAATATGTAGCTGTAGCCGTAGCCGTAGCCGTAGCCGTAGGTTGTATTGTAGTCGCAAGAGCAATTCAAGCTATAATCTTTGAGGCCCAAGCCCCTACGCGGCGCTTCATTCTTGTTATTATGCTATCGTGTTAGTTAGTATTACTAATTAGAAATGAATATTTTCTCCTCTGTTGGCTACTATCCTTTGGATATCATTGACAATCTCTCCTTCTCTGGGACTGGCTCTATAGGCAAGGGCAACGTTTTGCACTGCTTTCCCGGAAAGTGCTCTCAAGAAAACCAAACTGTCGGATTCCGAGGGGGTTGTCTATTACTCAAAGACTTGTTGTATTGCCCTTTCTTATTTATAGATCGATGCTTTCCCAGGAAGTGCTTTCAAGAATGTGAAGTAGTGGTGGTATTTGGCTGAAGCAAAATTGGCTGAAGCAAAATTGGCTGAAGCAAAATTGGCCAATAAAGGCTTCAAAGAGCGTACATGTGAAAAACCCCAACTTTTTGTTCTCATATGGGAAATTTTTCAAAATTTTCTTTCGCTTCTTTATTATTATTCTGGGGGATACCCTTGTACTTTGGGCATGTAGTCATTCAAATTGACATTCTACTGCTTGAAGCTGCAGATTTTAATTTTTCGTTTTTTAATTTTACTATTACAAGTGGAAGGGGGAGAGTTTGAAACTATTACGAGTTTCTAATTTGCAACTTGTGAGTATAAATCTAATACCTTATCTACTAGAATATTGGACTCCATACACTTGAAGCTACATATTTTCACGTCATTGATCCCTTCATCTTCTGAACTACGAAGTGTACTATATTTTACATGACACTCGTTAGGCCTAATATTTGCTTACATGAAAAAATTTCTTATTTATAGTCCAATTAGCACTTTCCAGACCATTTGTCATCAGTATGACACTACGAAAAAATTGATCAATTGAGTGCCACCTCTAAAAAATAATCTGACATTTAGACAAACTAATCAGCCAATAGTGTACGAATTTATAACTTGAGCGTAAAGTGTCCAGCTAAAAACTCAGAGTTATGCTAGAAAAACCACTTTTCACATACCACGTAAATTCACTAATCAACAACTTTTCTCTATTTTTGGTACCTATCTTTTTTGTTCGAGAGTTTCAAAAAGATCTTTTCATCAGGGAAAGTGTGTTTCATTTTTTTAGTTTCTTACACATCTTATTTATTGTAATTAAATTGAATAAATCTGCGATTAGGATCAAACAAAGGTGTTTAAAAAGTTAAAAAAAAAAGTGAAAATCACTTCCTTTTCACCCTATACATTTGAGGATGAGGCTTGAGTAGGGATGGGCAAAATACCCATGGATTTGGCTAATCGTGGTTACCCGTCCATTTAAAGTTCACGGTTACGGTTATAGATAACTGTTTAGACGAAACAATCGGTTATGGGTGTAACTGTTTATCTGTGAAATTTAAATAGGCGGTTATGTGTATTACTCATTACCCACGATTATAACGGGTATCCATTTATCCATTTAATTTAATATATGTAAAATTTACTATTTTAGCCTAATTTTATTTTTTGCTATTGAACCAGATTCAAACTCTACTTCTCGTGTTGAAGATTCCTCATTCGGTGATAATACTGATGTGAATGTAGTAAAAACTAATCTTTATTTTTGTTTTTCATTTGGAGTTATTGGTGATCCTAATTCAATTTATGCATATGGGTGTGTGAAAAATCATGGAATGTAAACCTTCTCTTTATGCATATTGATGAATGGTGATACTAACTCAATTGATTTGGTACTCCGTTTTTTTTTTCTTTTCTTTTTCTTCTTCTGATAATTAACTGTACAATGTAAACCTTATGTGATCACTTACCTCTATTAGATTCATGCTAATTGGTGTTGGTATTCCTAAATGGGATACTAATTCAATTTATACATTTCTTTTGTAGGCCTCTTTTGGTGATGAGTCGATGAGACTTTGTGATTGAACGTGCTAAAGCATTAATGTTCAAAAGTGTTTAGTTTCGGAATACTTTTGAGCTTTGAATCATCTAGTATTCAAGATAACGACTACTTTTTGTTTTTAGAAGCTTTACTTTGTAATCATATGAATTATAATTAAAGACTTGCTTGGGTATAGCAGAAAAATACCGTTTTGTAAACTATTATTCCAATTATTGGAATTGTATGAGGTCTTAAATGATTAAAATAGGGAAATGCATCCTAAAATGTACTTATAACGGTGTTTAATTGTCAGAAAACGAAAATTATGACAAATTTTTCTTTTGTAATTTTCAAGTTGTTAAAAAAAAAAACATGTATACGAGTGAAAAAGGGGTAAATGGGTAAAAAAGGATAAACGGGTTCAAAAATGGTTAAACAGTTATAGTTAAATGGGTAAACGGTTATGGTTAAATGGTACTCGGTTATGGTTAAATGGGTACACGGTTATGAGTATGGGTATAACCGTTCATACAATTACCCAATGGGTAAACGGTTATGCAGGTATGAATATAAACGGTTATGAGTAAATAACCGCGGTTACCCGCTCACCATGACCATTGCCCATCCCTAGGCTTGAATGAACCCAAAAGTGGAAAGTAAATGAAGGGGCCTGCTCTAAGCACCATGCATGATTTTCAAAAGACAATGACCAAAATGTTACTGGTCTTTTTTTTTTTTTGAGTATATCGATATTTTTACTCTAAGATGAGGAGTGGTAAAATGTTACTGGTCATATTCTATATTTCCAAAATGGATAAACTCAATTGAGCCGAATCTTGATAGGGATGGATTTATCCTTGTACGAAGACAACGCGACAAGAGACAATATTCTACATAATTAGATTATAGTAATAATAACTTATCATATCTCATCGTAGTGCCATATTGCACCTGTTCAAATTAACTAAAGACATGCATAGAAGAGAAACTCTCTTGTAATCGGTACACCATATAATATCTATTGAACAAATAGTCTACTGCACCTCTACTTGACCTACAAAGTAAAATAAACCAAGCAATTGAAAGCGAATCCTTGAGCTTCATAGTTATCAACTATCTAGCATAGCCAAAAAAAAGAAAAAAGAAAAGGAAAATGAAACAAAATTCTTGACCGCTAAACAAAAAATTATTTGCTTGATTCTCGTGATTGATCGCTATATATCTCATTGGAAAATTTCTAAAACCCTAAGTTTCATGCAGGCCTTCAATTCCCAATACCGTTTAGTTGCTATAGCCAGAGAACCTATACCCCTTTTATATATGATGGCCTTTTGCTTTCTACTACATCGATCGATTAAGATCCATCATACATGAAATATCTTACTGCATAAACTAACTCAGAGCACAAAGCACAGTGCAGCAACTCAGAATGTCTTTTATATCCATCGCGTCACCACTATATCATCCTTTGGATAAAATTTGTTGTCTGAGAAGGACATCGTCCCAGTGCAACCCTATAGTGCCATGTAATACCCCCTCATTACGACTTAATGTCATTTTAAGAATTACGCAGTGCCTCTGTCGGTATTGACTTCTTTTTTTATCTGCTTTTCAATTTTTAATTAGATGGTAGTGCCATTAGAATTTAGTGCCGCTTTTATCCTTACAGAAAAATCATATGGAACTTGACCTAATTCTCAACCATATTAATTTAATTATTTCTTATATGGACACACAATCGGAGGAAAAACCGTGTATAGGGATGTGCATTTTAAATCTTGTAAACCAATCAAGCATTGCAAAAGTCCTACTCTAGAATTTATAACATATTAAAAACTAATTGAGAAATCAAATCTAAAAGAATAAAATGTTTATTGAATATATATCTACGTCTTAGGCTTATCTTTGTCGTCATATAACCCAACACCATGTTTGATTTTGCCTCATAAATTAGTACCAAGCTATGACTCTGTTTGAATGATTGTGGGAAGGCTGTTCCTCCATTGAGTTACAAAATTATGCTTCTTGGATAAGGTGGTGTAAATGGACAAGCATTTTTTAGTGGCACTCCCTCTTATGTGTAGCCGTCTCATGCCTATTACCAAAGTCACATTTCCAGAGTTTATTAATAATTTAATTATAAACAAATCCCTAATTAGATGCTAATTAATTAACTATTAGTTTGTATTTGTCTCTTGGCAGAGAAATTGTTGCCTGCTTTACCAATGTTTCTATAGGCTCTCATGCTCTATCATCTACCTACAAATATATAATGGAGTTCCTTCAAACACCCCAAACTAGTGTCTAACTACTTAATTCCTAACTACGATTAATCACAATTAAACATATGCTAACGACAGAGGCTCACATGTACATGGATGCACTGGCGGATCTATATATTGCAAGAAGTGAGATCTATCTCCCCCGTGCGGCAACTTCTTGTCTTAATTTGCCTTAAGTATATTGATGTTATCTTTAAAGTAGAGATGCGATGTTTGATGACATGCTTGTAAGAAGCTCAGGTAGCAGCGCTGGTTGTGTTTTCTCGTTGTGGCGAAGAAAAATATATGGAACCTTCCTATTGCATATACGATTGCTAATCCTTGATGGTTACGACGGTACAATTCACATGCATGCAACAACAGTTGAAAGTCCTCCACGTACGCTAATACTGATCGTCAATTAAACCTCTCACTAACTGCAGGCTCTGTGTGCGTGTATATATATCAAGTACAAGATGAATTTGCGATGGCAATAGGATTACTGGTCCCATCTGTTCCCATAGGAGACGAGCCGCCCCTTAAGTTACAATCATAAACTTACCATATTTTCTAAGAAAAACTAATGAAAAGGACTTGAAAACTTTGAATTTTAACGAAAATGACAAAGAGATGTTGTCAGTAAATAGTATCAGGATTGACTTTTTAGAGTAAAAATATGATTTTTCATTAAAGTGAACAGTACCAAAAAATTTTCGTTAAAGTTTCTTATTTTCTAAGGCCTTGACCTAATGACCCAGATCTAAATGTTGAGAGATTTTTTTTAAGGGACTTTTGCCTCATGTTATTTGTCGCTTACAACACATATAAAGGGTTGCGTTTGGATTTCATATGGACTCATTTTAACCTATACATGATATGATATGTTAGACAGAAAAATACTGAAGATAACATGACACGAAAGACCCTCTTCTAAGATCTCTCCTCAATATGAGGGGCCATAGCGAATAGCAGCCAAAAACTCATGACACAACACAAGAACAAAAGAAAATAACTGTCCTCTCTTTTTTGACCACTCTTACTCAGCTACATGTTAACTTTTCGCACCATTTTCTTCAAAAACCCCCCAAGATAATAATGAACTAATTCAAGTACTACTCCATTGATATAAAAGGTCACCCGACCATCCAGCGGACAATATCAGTTCAAACTAATTAAGAGTAGTCATATCCACCATCCACTTACTATCATAATAGAAAAAATAGGGTACGTAATCACTTTGTATGGACATATTGCATGGCTTAATTGGGAGGAATGTGAATTATGGATTATAAAAGCAAAAGCTATGTATGGCTATAAATATAATGTTAAATGTAGAGAAGAGGGTAGTTAATTGGGAAGTTAAAGATAAAGGTGATGGAGAAGAAGAAGAAATGGTCTGGCAACCGGCGACCATCACGCTGTGTTGTAGAATTTGAGAGAGCAATCAGCAAAAGAGCAGTTTCCGGGTCTTCAGAGTTAAATTCAAAAAGGGGCACATCAGGGTCACCTACAGATTAATTACACTATGTTTTGTGAAAATTGTGCCTGGCTTTCCCACTCTCTTTTAGAGTGCGTATCAAGAAAATGTAGCTCAACAAATTTCTATGGTCTCCTTTTCTGGGGGTAATACTCTCCAAGGTCTCTATTTTGGATGTTTGTTTTTCGAATATTTGATGTTGAGATGAATAATAAAAGATTAGTAGTGGTTTTCCTCTGTTGGAATAAATTAACAGAAACTCTAATCACAATTCTCATACATATATATATATATATATATATTTATATATACATCGTTAGTCTCAAACCTGAAGAAGCCATGGATGTTAAGTAGTTTCTTCTGCCCACTAAGAGACCTTATGTTCACATGGTGATAGGATCAAGAACGCTAAACGTATTTTTTATGAGCAGGGAATTCTTCCACTTATAGAAGCAATGACAGCCATCTCCCATCTATCGTGGAGGGTTGGTTATTTTCCCGTTGCTTCAAATCCTGATCGTGTAGAGGTGGTTGTGATTAGTGCTTCCTTTCAAATGCACGATGAAAGTATACCCCTCAATTATATCATGTAGCTTTCCACGTATACAAACCCTTATTAATTTTTATTACCAAAATATTATTTCTCCTTTATCTTTAACTAGTTGAGTCCACATAGGATTCTTACATCCTCATGAATAAAAAAATATCCAGATATTGTAATTTAGAGAGAGAAGGAAAAAAAAAAACGTGAGAGTTGTGGTTCTGTTCTCTACATGGAACCTTACATACATATATATATATATATATATTTCTCCTCCTAGGCTTTACACTAGTTAAAAAAAACTTTGTGCGACAAAGCACACATCTTTGTGCAAAGTGGCTTTGCGCTTCAAGATTTTTAAAATCATCACACAAAGTATATAAAAAAAATAAAAAAAAAGAAGAAACTTTGGTTCTGGTTTCTAGTTGACAAAAATCTTGGATTGAAACTTTATTAATTTGAATACTTCGATTGAAAGACAAAATGTTAATTTTTCAATATTAATTAAGAAATTTAAGAATGAAAATTTATAATTCCTCCCTATAATCATACAAAGTTTATACCATATAAGGATTTTTAATTTTTCCTCAAATTTGAACAGTGTGAAATCGGCTAAGATGTTTTATTTTTTCAAAAATCAAATTTTTTATTTTAATTACAAAATATGGGTACATTTTAGTAAAAAAAAAAAAAGGTGAATAGATTTTACATTAAAAATTAATAAGGTGAATAGATTTTGCATACAAAAAAATAGGGTACATTTTACATAACAAAGTGTTACAATTTTCATAAAAAATGGGTACATTATAAATAAATTAGGGGCATAATTAAAGGATTAAAAATTTATGAGTACAAATAAAAATTTAAAAAAAAAACTAAAATAAATATATAGGTACAATTTAAAAGTAGAAAGAAAAATGGTACATTGTAAAAAATGGTTGCAAATTGAAAATAGAAATATATGACCCAAATTTTAGCCACAAAAATAAATATACCAAATGTATTTTTAACACCAAATGGATATATTTGGAAAATAAAATCTAAATACACTGACATGTAAATAGTTTATTATTGAAATAATGACGTAGAAAAAAAAATCAAAGGACCTTGATTAAAAATTAAAAATGAATAAAATTTCAATCAATAAAAATAGAAAAATGAGGATAAGAACCTAATTTCTCCTATGAAATAAAAATTTGCATGACAAATTTTTTGTTGCAGAAACTATAGATTTTCTTCGCGGAAAGTAATTTATTTTTTTTATTTTTTATTTTTTTCTTATTTTTTATTATTATGTAAAACTTTGCAGTAAGAAATTCTAATATTTGGGTTGCAAAGTAAATTTATTTATTTTTTCTATTTAATTTTATATTTAAGTTGTAAAAAAAATTTAATAGTATTATTTTTATTATTTTTAAAATATTTTGTGCGAACAAACTCCAATTTTCGTCGCAATTAATTTTATATTTTAAGTCATGAAAGAAAATTATTTCTTATTTCTGTCTTTTAAACTTTTGCGGATAAAATTGAAATACTTCGGCACACAAATTAAATTATTTATTTATATTTAATTTTATATTTTAACTTGTAAATAAGAGTTATTTATTATTTTTTTAAACACTTTGTGCGGTGAAATTTTAATATTTATCTCAAATTTGATGAAATATAAAAAGAAAATATGAAAAAAAATAACATATTGATAACATAAAGTTGTTTCTTTTATTTTCAAAATTTCACGATGTTTTTTCATAGATGACCTTCAAGACAATACAAGTGCATATTAGATGGGACATGGATGGTGTAATTCAATTTTTTTATTTATGAAATTGTTGAACGTATAAGTGATATAATATAATTCAACTAATTAATTATTAACATCTATCTCACATATCAAATGTTATGGCACTATATGTTAAAGTTCTTGTGCGTATAAGTGATACAATGTGATCAACATTGTGCAAAGTTGTTGTCTATTACTCAAGACTTGTTGTATTGCCTTTTGCGCGATAAATCCTTCATTGCACAAAGTGCTACGAATTTGGAAACCAAATTAACTCATCCACAAGTTTCTCAATGTCTCTCTCTATTCTCTCACCTCTCCTCTATCTTTTCCTCTCTCCAAATTTAACTTTCTACCTCTATCTCCCACTCTCACTCATCCTCTCTCTCTCTCTCTCTCTCTCTCTCTCTCTCTCTCTCTCTCTCTCTCTCTCTCTCTCTCTCTCTCTCTCTCTCT
>JADOBS010302445.1:0-14204 GCA_015708375.1 Cydonia oblonga | reverse complement strand
TGTCAAGCCATAAAAAAAAAAAAAAAAAAAAAGGTTGCAGATTCTTTGGTCATTTAAGAGGCAGGGTCTAGCCAGGCTACTGGAGATGCTGGAGACATCTCCGAGCTCTTTGAGGATTGAAAGGCTGAGGTTGGGCATGAAGTGAAGACTCGAGCACCTTGGCGAGCAGGGACGACTATGGTGGAGACTTCGGATTCTAAGCCTAATGAGAAGCCTCAACCTCGACTTGCTTTGCTTAGCCCGAGGGCAACTCCCACCAAGAAGAGGATCAGATCACAAACTTCTCAGTCCTTAAAGCCCTCATCTGCCCATCCAGCTGAAGTGGGCAGGAAAAAGCAAAAATCCTCCAATAAGTTATTTTAGCCTTAGTTTTCTTCCTCAATTTCGACTTTCCTCAAGTTTGTACTAACACTTCCCATCTCTTGGACCTAAACCTCCTGCTACTAAGAAGCCTGCCCTCACTTCCTAAGGATCGCAGTCAGGCCCATAGGTTCGACAAGAAGACAAGGAGGTCCTAAACACGATCCTTGAAGAGTTGAAGGTTTAACTTTCATTCTTTAAGCACTAAGTTACTTCTAAAGTTCTCATTTTTTGACCCGTGTGCTAATTATTTGTTTGTTTGCTTGAAATAGGATACTAGAGATGAATGGATCTCCCAGCTCGAGCCTTCTTTTCTTTCAACCCAAGCGATGCACATTTCCCCTCCTCGGGCCAAGTTCTCAAAGGTATACTTCTATTTCACCCCTGGTTAAGTTTATGACTTTCCAAATTTTGAAGCGAACAACCATCTTTATTCTTTTCTAGACAAAGGTTGGGGCACCTGCATCTTCAGTCGGACAAAGCTCAGCTCCTGCCTCTTCTACTCTTCCTTCGATGATGGTGGTGACTCTTACTTCCCAGTTCAACCCAAGGACTGGAGAGATGCTGCACTACGTTGAAGATGATAGCACTTCAATAAGTAATCTTCTCTTTAAGCCCTTTTAAATTCCTTTTTAAGTTCTCTCTTAACTTGTACTTATACTTTATTTTGCCTTCTTTCAGTCTTCTTCAGTGCTTGAGGCTACCAAGCAACCACCAACTTATTTTGCCTTCTTTCAGTCTTCTTCAGTGCTTGAGGCTACCAAGCAACCACCAACAACTTTTGGAGAGCCAATAGTCCCTAAGATCCCCGTGGTCTCAAAAGTGACTAGCCCGAGGGTTCCTCAGGCTGCTTCTCTGGCCAGCCTACCTGCTTCTCCCAAGGTAACTATGACCACAGAGGTGCATTCTCCCATCACTCAAGGGCCAGCTCAAGTATAAGAGTCTTCTCACTTCTACTTCATTTGGTTTAAGTGCAAGCTGAAACTCTAACTTACTTCATTCTTTGTATAAAACAAGCTTCTGGCAAGGGTTCAGGCAAGTCTCCTCATCCTGTAGAGCGCAAGATGGTCCACCCTAGGCCTCCCAAAGTTTCTGAGGTCACGGGGATCCTTATCCCTCGGCCAAAGAAGATTGTTGTCGTTGCTACCTCCATGTCTGGGCCTCTTCCCAAACTTCCAACTGAAGCTACCTCATCTGATGCTGCCTCTAGGGGTGTTGGAGTGATGCCATATCATCTTGCCTCTATTCCAGCAAAGGTTTCCTTGCCCGAGCTAGTCAGAGAGTTTGGGTAAATCAGGACCAAGCTGAAGTCTCCAAGGCGCCCCTCTAAGCCCAAACCTCTTCTGGATTCGCGCTAAGTCTTCAGGGAGTGGATGCAGATGGACTTCATAGATGACGAAGAGAAAGCACTTACTGAGTTATCCAAGGCTCTTCAAGACATGGAGAAAGCACTTATTGAGTTATTCAAGGCTCAACAGATGACGAAGGTTCAACATCAGCGGGTAGAGAGGCAATTAAACAAAGTCAAGTGCTACAAGGATATGCATCTCATGACTTTTACTTCTCTACAGCAGCTGGTGGAAATGGGTTCAGCCATGGAAGACAAGATAATGGTGGTGGCCTCCGAGATTCATAAGTTGGAAGAGCAGTTATATGCACTGAAGGCTAAGCAGATGACCCTTTCAGGCCAACTCTACCAGAAAATTGAAGAACTAAAAAAAGTCAATCTGGAAGTATAGGATGCAAAAGTCCAACTAGCCAATAGCAACATTGCCTTAGAGGAACCAAGCCGAATCTTCATAATCATGCAGACCTATCACTCTAGGATAGTTGTTTTAGCTAGGGATGTAAAACTATTAAGCTAGGGTTTTGTAACCTTTTTTTGATGAAATGAAATGAAATGGCTTCATTCTTTACATTCACCTTGTCTTGTTTTTACTTTAAAGCTTAACTGTGGTAAATGCATGAACTAACTTTAACCCTCAAAATACTTAGACTTCTTCAGTATAACAATCTCTAACATCCCACAAAGTTGGGTGATATCTCTTGAAAAACTTAGCATTAACTGGATGTCTTCGCAAGTTTCCCTCCAAATTTGCCAAGTAGCACCCTCATCTGTCTAACAATATCAAAATAAAGATGATCCAGTTAATGCCAAGTGGGGCTCTACTTCCCAAAACCTCTAACTTCGGCTCCCAAGGGTATAACTGCCTTCCATACCAACTCTCCCTCCTTGAAGGTTTTTTAACTTCACTTTCTTGTTGCTTGCTTGGGCAATAGCCATCTTCCCTTCTTGGATTTTGTTCAAGGCTTCAATTCGGGCTACATCCAAATCTTCAATCCCTTGACACATAGCTTGAATGTATTCTTCAATGTGTAGACCAAACTGGTTTTGAAGTCTCACAGAACTTACATTGATTTCCATTGGGAGTATAGCATCTTGCCTGAAGGTTAAAGCATAAGGGGTGGTCCTAGTTCTGTAGGCCCAAAGAGTATCTCCCAACTTCTTATGCCATTTGTTTGGACTATTTGTTGCCACAATTATGAAGGT
Organism: Cydonia oblonga; assembly: GCA_015708375.1. NCBI lineage: Eukaryota > Viridiplantae > Streptophyta > Magnoliopsida > Rosales > Rosaceae > Cydonia > Cydonia oblonga. The sequence goes on along the minus strand of JADOBS010302445.1, from coordinate 11,293 downwards.
ATGCCCCTTGGTAGAAGTTGGGTAAATTTGGCCGATGAAGTTCATTGCCCACCTTTTGAAAGGCCAATGCATCACTATTGGATTCAAGGGTATTGAGGATATACGTTGGAGAGGTCCATATCTTTGGCATTCTTCACACCCTCGGGCATAAACATTACAATATTTTTCCATGTCGGCCCAAAAGTAGCCATACCTTCTTAATAACCACCTCATCTTGGTTCCAGTTTGATGTGCTCCATAAATACCTTCATGCACTTTAGCCATCATTCTCATTGATTCTTCTAGGCCGAAGAACTTCAAGAAGTCCATCTGGAGTCTTTCTTAGCAGAGTTATATCCCACATGACAAACTTAGTTACTTGCTGCCTAATCTTCTTACTTGTGAAGAAAGAATGATCTTTTAAGTACTGAACGTTGGGTATTCTCCAGTCTTCTATCTTAGTTTCTTTGGTAATTACATTTAGGTTGAATCCCTTCTCAAAGATAGGAGAAAGATTTCTTCTTTGTACTTCCACCTCCACCTCGAACCTTTTTTCTTGGACCTGTGCTTCATAAGCTAACTATGCCATCTCATTAGTAATTAAATTTGCTTCTCTAGGATTATGATTAACTAAAACTTCAGTATCCCAATAACTCAACAATTGAGTAGCTGCCAAATAATAACCTACCATTGTGATGTGTCTGCACTTATAATCCTCATTCAATTGGTTGATAACCAACTCAGAGTCACCATACACCTCAACTTTAGTTGTCCCAAGTCCATCACAATTTCCAAGCCAATTATCAACGCTTCATACTTTGTCCGATTGCTGGTAATATCTTGACAATTCAGAAGGAATTAGTAACAATGTTGAACTCCTTTTGGATCAATAATGACAATCCCAGCCCCAGCAAAATGTTAAGTACACGACCTATCAAAATACAACCTCCAATGAGTGATCTATAGGCTGGTTATTCTCTTTACCTCTTGCTGAATCCATTCTTCCTTGCCCGAGTGATCTTTACTGGGTGGAATCCAAAGAATGGTCACTTTCAGAGTCTATGGGATGTTGACAAGTTCACCCTGTGATTCTTGGTGCTCGATCAAAAAGTCTGCAATTGCTTGCCCCTTAACTGCTCTTTGAGGAACATATTGAAAACTGAACTCTGAAACTGCTAGAATCCATTCCCCAATTCTTCTAGTTAGCATTGGCTTCAACAGCATGTACTAGATTATATTAGTGAAGTATAAAGCTCAACATGGCTTCGCAACTAGGGTGTATCTTATTTCTACTTCAGTAAGGATCCTACTGAGGTAGTATATTGCTTGCTCATTCCCCCTTCATTGTTTTGGGCTAGCAAGCTTCCTATTGACTTTTCAGAGGCAAAGATATAGATCTTCAAAGGCTTCCTTCTCTGAACCTTCACTTTATCAAAAGCCTCTTGGTGTTGTGGGCCTCATTCAAACTCTTCATGATTCTTCAGTCTTAGTAAAGAAGTCAATGGCTGGATCTTGCTTGCCAAGTTAGCAATGAAGCTCCTTAAAAAGTTGATCTTCCCTAGAAGCCTTTGTAATTGTACTTTGTTGGTGGGAGAAGGTCACTCCATTATAGCCCAAACTTTATTTTTATCTATCTCCACACCTCTTTGATGAACAAGAAATCCCAAAAAAATTGCTCGATCTGACTCCAAAAGCACATTTCTTAGGATTCATTTTCAACTTATGTGTCCTTATTCTTACTAAGGCTTGTCTAAGGTCTTCTAAGTGTTGCTCTTCAGTTTTAGACTGCACCACAATGTCATCAATATATACTTCCATGCTATGCTCGATTAAATCATGAAAAATAGCATTCATTGCTCCCTGATAAGTAGCACCAGCATTTTTGAGCCCGAATGGCATAACTATATACTCATATGCTCCTACATGTCCTGGGCACCTAAAAGTTGTCTTATGTATATCTTCTTTAGCCATTTTTATTTGATTATAACCAGCATTCATATCCATAAAAAATAAAACTTTTTGTTTTACAACTACATCTATGGATAAGTCAGCCATAGGCATTGGGTAATCATCTTTAGGCATGGCTTCATTAATGTTTCTATAGTTGACACAACATCATATGACATTAGTTACAGCTTTTAATATAGGTATAATGTTGGCCAACCACTCGACATATTTTGCAGGCCTAATAAATCCTGTTTTCACCAACCTTTCGATCTCTTCTTTGACTTTTTCCTCTATCTCTTTTGACATTCTTCTTGGTGCTTGCTTTACAGGTTTGTACCTTTCCTTGATAGGCATTATGTGCTATACTAAACTGGGATCCAATCCAAGCATCTCAGTGTAACGCCTTGCAAAGCAATCTCTGAATTCATGTAAAAGGTTTATTATCTTTGCATGGTCTCCAGCTTTCAACAGACCACTGAGTTGTATTGGCCTTGGATCCTCCCCAGTCCCCAAATTAATGGTTTTCAAAGGGTCTTGTACTTCTAGTATTGGCTTGTCGGGTTCTGTACACCAAAATTCAACTGCCTTTAAACTCTCAGGCACATCTTCTGGCTAGTCTAAGTCATATATACACTCAGCCATGTGTATGGCTGCTTCTATCTCATATCCTAAAAACTCTTCTTCCTTTTTGTTCTTGATGCTTGAAGCTTTTATCTCCCACTCTGCCTCCTCTTTAGATGAGCTCTCTCTTACTTTTTTTCTCTTTCCTATACACCAGTAGTCTTTTGATCAAGGACCTTACTGCAATCACTTGGTCATTCATTCTTTGTTCTGGCATCATTGGTGTTGGTAGGCTGGGACAATGTGAGGCATGTCACATTCCTCCTTAGTGAAAGACAATCCTTGCTCTAAAAGCTTTTGGGACGTCACCTTAGTCGGGCGGCCATTCTCATCAGTTCCCAAACACTGCAAGATTCTAATACTGGGGTTGTAGAAGTTTGCGTCTGCAACATTGGCTGTAGAGAGAAATGGTCATGACTCGGCCTCCACAATCTCCCAAAATCCTGGTTCCTCGGCTTTAAACTTGTGGTAAACAGTAACTTGTTGATGCAAAGTGGATGGCACAGACAGACTTTAGTGAATTCCATCTCTACCTAGTAATGTTCCTTAAGTAGAGTTGTTATCTACCACAAAGAAAGCCAACATGATTTGCTTGGACCCTAAGTCAACCTCCAAGAGCAATATCTGGAAACTGTTAGACCAATGGGAATAAGATTTTCCTTACTCCTACACAGCCTTTTCATATGTTTAAGTGGGAGCACATTGACCGTTGTTCCACCATCTATCAACACCCTCTTGAAGGGTACTCCCTCTAGATGAGTTGTCATATTTATGGGCTTGAGATAGTTTGCAAAAGCTAGGCTCGGTCTATTGAACACCATTTGGTCTTAATACACCTTTTTGGGTTCCCTTTGTGCAAATTTGGGCAAGTCTGCCATACTTGATTCCTTTTTCCCAGTTTCCGCAACACTAACAAGTGCCATCATTGGTTCTGTTGCCAAATAACCACCCTCCATTGTGGCTGGCTGATCTGGTTTAGCATAAAACATGGCTGATAAAACATAAGTCATGTTTACGTGGAAGTTGCTGGGTCCAGATACTCTTTCTTTCTTTCCTTCAATTTGATACACAAACTCTTTCATCCAAGCCTGAGCATCCTTGGTTAGCATTTAACTCAGGCACCTTCTCTTCTACTGCTATATCAAAGTTAAGCAACTGCCTTGGGGTTTCACAGGGTGCATATTCTAGTATAGGTGAAGGTATCCCCCTCTCAGGGGAAATAGTCCTAAAACAGAGAGGCTCTGGCCTCCAGCCTGGTGTAGGCATCACCACTACATTTTCCTGAGCTTTCCTCAAAACTCTCTACTTTCCTGGATAAGGATTTTGAGGTACATGATTTCCTTCACCCTTCATTTTACTATTAGCCCTTTCTATCTCTTTTTTGCTCCTCCATTGGAGTTGTCTTCTCCCACCTAGTGTGGCCTCCTCAAACCTCACATTCCTAGAAGCTTTTAAAATGGTTGGGATTTTCATTGAGTTCATGTGAGCCTTATGCTGTCTTTGGACTCTCCTGATCATAGATGCCCACATCTCTTTAACAAGTCTTCCATCCTTCCCAACCACATACCATTTCGACCGAGTTCAGCTAAATCTTTCTTAGTAACTAGGGGTACTGGGTTCATGGTTTTCTCTCTTCATCCCTGCCTTGCACTACCGTGATAACTTGGTTGGGGAGGTTTCACTTATACCCATCTTGGCATGTTGGCTTCCTTGTCCTCAGCTTCTTCAAAGGCCTCATAGTTCCTGAATACCTCATAACAACGTTTAGGTTCAGAATCTTATCCTAATCTCTGGAACACATTCTTAGAAGTTTCATTCTCTGCTGCCCGAATGACACTTCTACTGGCATCTTGTTCTTCTATTTCTTTTCTTCTAACTAATTCTTGGTCAATAATGGTGCCTGATGTTGACACCTCCAATTCATATTCACATTGACATTTACTGCATAATACCACTCCCTTAATTACAGTGGCTGGTGGTCTTTCGGGCAATCTTCCAACACATCCTCAAGGTCTAACAGCTTTCCTTCTATCATTATTCTCTTCCCAAGTAGCCCTTCCCTTTCTCAATCGAGTTAAGGTTGATCATGTTGATGGGGCCTTTTAGGAAGGGATATATGGCAATCATCATGTTAGCTTGGGGTTTTTCTAACTACAACTTCCCCTTGACTATAAGATCTTGGATCCAATCCCTAAACTGCACACAATTGGTTATGGAAAGGTTAAAGGTGTAATGAAGCTTACAATACTTCTTCCCTCTCAGCTCTTCTGGTTTTAGCATCTTTTTGGTGTTGTCGAGCACAATCACTTTAGCCCTCACTAACTCTTTATAGATGTCTGCTGCTTTGGTTAAATCAAAAGAATAAGAGTGGTACTTCGGGGGCTTCATACACACAAATCATCTGTCATTCATCACAATCTTCTAGTATTTGACAGGCTGGACCAATCCCTTCACCATAAAAGTTTTGAAAGGAGTGGTCATCTTGGCTGCAAACAATTCAACACCTTCTCCCATATTGTTGTCATTCTCTCCTGGCTCTAGGCTTTCCAACTCCAATTAGTGTATAGGGGCTTTATTCTTGTAGAATTGATGTATTTTTTATGAGTGTTTCACTTGCTGTTCCTCGATCAACAACCTTTCATACTTGGTAGCTGCAATTACCAACTTCTGAAGCTTATTAAATTGCACATCATAAAACTTTTTCCTTAAAGGCAGCCTTTGAGCTGAGAATGGTTGATTGGAAACTGGCACCTCATTCTCGTCCTTCTAAACCTCATCATGAAGCCTTCTGTGGACTCATGTTCGTATTGTTTCACCTTTACTAGATCATTGATAGTCATTTTGGGCTCCACCTTATAGAACTACTTATGGAAAGCCATCTTCATTTACCCCCAGTTAACAATGGAATTAGGGGGTAATAGAGAGTACCACTAAGATGCTAAGCCAACCACCGAATTCCCAAAGAACCACAACTTCTAATTAGGATTGTCTTCAAACGCCACATAGTAGTTGGAAAACTTGAAAATGTGGTCTCTGGAAGACACATTATAGTCCTCACCACTGAAGGTTGGAAATGCGGGCATCTTGAAGTTGAGAGGAAAAGGGTTCTGCTAATCAATATACTCAGGGTAGGGCTTCTGGTATGTGATCCTGAACAGCGGGCGAGCTTGTGGTTGAGTATTTTGGACCACCATTCTTCTCAGCTTTACCAACTCATTTCTGAGTTGCTGGTTTGCATTGTTGTAAGGGATATAAGAAAGTCCCCACTTCGGGCTACTCTCATTGCCCGAGAAAGCTTCTTTCTATGGTTGTTGCTGTCTCTACCTAGCTTATCATCGTTTATTAGCCAATAAGGATGGCCTGTAAGGAGGTGGTTTGCCCGCAGTTATAGGAAAACCTTTTCCACTGGACTCTCCAACTTGCTAAGTCAATCCATACTTCTTTCCATCTAGCCAGATCTGCCCCCTACCATCTATTGGGAATAATAGAGCGTCAGGCAAACTTGCTTCCTGGATCTCTTCCACTTCTAGTCGACTAGACTCGGGTTCTTCTTTCTTCTTTCCCTTATCCTTCTTCTCCTCGAGTAAATGAAATAGAAGGATCAATGGTTCCTTCTCAAGGCTTGCTTCATTGATCACTTCCCTAGCATAACCATCTCTTGGCATGAAGTACTCTAACTCCAACCTCCTCTACAGAGTCCCTGTCAAGGAATAGAGTCTGCTAACTTCTCCTTGGGTTTCCAGAGTGATCTTCTCCATACTTCTCAACACTTGCACCATGGTGGCTTGCAAGTCTTCATTTGTAACCATTCCGCCCGACTTCTTAAAAGAAGTTGAGCTCTCCAGTATGGCATGACTTCGTAGGGATGGAAAGTCCTCGTGGCAATCTATCATGTTTGATCTTGTTGGACTAAGAGGTTGCATGTACTTTGTAGTCCACTTGAAAGTTCGTTCCTTCCTTCTTTTTCTTGGCATACAAGACTATTGGGTCCCACCGGGAGTGCCAAAACTATGTCTAGGCAAGATTTCCCTCGCACAACTCCCCGATGAGCTGGTATTTTGGATGATAGTTGGGCGAGCTCTTGCTGCTTGGTGTGCTCCAAGAAGAGTTTGTAGTTAGTTTGAAAAGTGCCTTTGTAGGACCTTTGGTGTAGGCCTTGAGGCTCGCAATCAAAGCTAACAAGGATTTAGGCATGCCACTAATATCTCAGTATAACAGATGTTGAATATGTGTGATTTAAGGTGATTACTTGCGCCCCAAGTTACTTACACCTCTTGTTATCAAAAGATTGTCACAGATGGGTTAAGTCTGTATTAAGTTCTTTTTCTTGCCTTGTAAACAAAGACTTTTAGTTCATAATCTTGTATGTCTAAAACGAAGGGAGTTCAAGGCCCTTTCAACCATTTCCTCAATCACATTTTTCTTTTAACGAAAAAAGGTTGATTAACTTAACTAGATTTGGATACAAATGAGACTCTGAAGTAGAAAACAGTTGATAATGACTTGAATACATGATGGAAAGTACATTTAAGTGACAAATCTACTAAATAAAAGTGCATTTAAGCGACAGATCTACTAAATAAAAGTACAAACAAAGAGCCTTAGGCAAGATTTAACCTTGTCGAGCAAGGTTAAACTTCTCACAGCTGCCTCTCTTTGAGTTTATAGAGGTTGTATGCTAAAAATGGTGGTAGTTAACTATGTTTTACATGAGAAAATCGATACTACAACACTAAGAGAAGGTAGCAGAGCTTTTATACTAGACAAAAGACGGCTTTTCTAAGGGAATTATAGCTAAAAGGACTGAATCTGGACAATTTTCAGCTTTCTGCGTACAAACTGGCTTAAGAGCTGAGTTTTTATGTCTTTTGATTGGTTGTTTGAATGTCCTCGTCTCTGATGTCTCTTTCTCCTTTTATAGACAATTTGGCCTAACCTCTTGAGCTTAGATTTTGGCCGATGGCTTTCGAAGCATAGTGAGTCATTACTTAATTACTTGTCATGCCCTCGAAAAGATGTTTTTGGCTGGTGGTGAGTTGGTCTCAGTCACCTGTCACTTCACTCATAGACACATGGCATATGCCTTGTCTAAAATGGCTTCAATTTGCTTCAGCCTTTCGACTGGGCTTTGGGCAATTCTCCATTTACTTTGGCATCTTTGGGCCACCTTATCATAAAGCCCAATGTTAAATATTAACCCAAACAGTTTCTAGACCATGAACTTGAAATTGGAGAGCAGCAAAAGCACCAACGCGCTGAGTTTAATGAGCGAGATGAATGCTTCGATCTTCAGCCAGTTCTCGGAGATGGACTGTACATTTTGAGGAGGCTGAAAATGTTGAGAGACGACGGCGAGTTCTTCTTCCTTTTCACCACCAGCAGAACTTGCAGGAAGCCAAAGAGTAAATTCGCCACCTCACGATCTGGGCGATAGGTAAGGGTGATTTAGGGTTAAGATGGTGGAGAAATGAGGAGTCGAAGAAGAAAGAGAGGGGAAGTTAGATTTAGGTTTAGGTTTATTTTTTCAATTTTTTTTTATTTTTTTAATTTAACATTTTTTAGCTTTTAATTTTTTATATTCATGTGGGCCAGATTGACACGTGGCGCCAGTCATTATCCACATGGGCCCCACGTCACCAATTAACGGCTAACTTAACTGCAACCTTAATGGATGTATAAAATTGTCCCAAAATTTTGACTTTAGGTACCACTTTGGGATGAAAGAAACTTCATGTACCAAATGTTGAAAACTCATAAACTTGAGTTTAGTTCTTTTGGGGGAATTGTAATTTGTAAGATATTCTCTCTAACCCTAAAATTAACCTAATAGCTCTTTCAAAGTTAATTCTGACTCAAACCTTAAAATTAACTTCGAGAGCTCTCTCAAGGTTAATTTTAGCGAGTATATATGACGAGGGGCTAGAAGAAGTGATTCGAACGGCGAGCGCCAAAGTTTTGTGATGAATAGTACATTTTGGATTTTCTGTGTTCATTTTGGACTCATGATAACTTTTGAAAAGAGAACGGCAAGAGGAGTCCATCTCACTGATTTGCTGTGATATAAGACACTTTTTGGCATTTTAATACCGTTTAAGGGGTTAAAAACAACTTTTAAATTTTATTGTGTGTTTTGAGTAATTTTGTAAATTCCCTTTTGCAGCTAGGGTTTTCTCTAAGACTTTATAATTGACTTTTAGGGTTGTATTGATTCAACGTTCCTCAAATTGTCAAACTAGAGCTTTTCTCAATATCTGGATTTTGAGAATTATATCAAAGGGAATCGTTTGTCAACTCTTAACCGGATACTTTTGTTGTGTCAGTTGGTATCAGAGCCTCACGTCTTCGAAACTTGTTGACGTGAAAGACCATTTGAATGAAACCATAAACAAATCTGATGGTGAACCCTTAACTAGATACTTGGAAAATGGTAGGTAAAAAATGGAACTAACTTGACTTCTCAAAAGGATGAGGAATTCCCTCAAACACTTTGTGGCCAATCACATAAATAGCTACTCATGATCAGAACTGTTAATATTACAAATCACTATGTGAAGATTATTTCTCCAAAAAATAATAAAATATGAGATTGTTTAGTCATCAAATTGTATGAAAAGAGATGATATAAAAGTATATTACTAATGGTTTATCTATTTGCTATACTTGACTGAATAAACAAACATAGCTTTAATTGATTTTTTCCATAAATGATCTTTACAGAACAATTTATATATAATATGAACGATTCAGATTATAAACACAAATTCTTATAAATCAGCCACAAAATATATGGAGGATGAATTTCTTAGATAAAAAGTTAGTCATGGACTTGTCAACCTGGACCGTGAAGATTATAAACCAATTTTTAAGTTGAATTTGTACGGATATCTAATTGCATGAGCAAATGCCTATCGGTAAATACATGCAAATATTCATAATAAAATACAAATGGTTTAATGGCGAGAGGAAATTAATTAGGAGAAATAATTTTGGTACTTTCAATTATTTAATTAAATAAAAGAAACACAATACTAATATATAAGGAGATAAAAAGCGTGTGAAAAAAAACAAGAACGTAAGTCCCTAACCGGGAGTCTTGTCTCTCTGAAAAACCCAAAACCTGAACCTTCTACTGCCGCCGGCCCTAGCCTTTGGTTTTGGGGTCGGTGGCAGACCATGTTCTCTCTGTTTTTACTTAGCTTTTCTTCCATGTTTTCTTTTGCTATGGTTCCCTCTGAGTCTTGTCTCAGCTTTCCGAGCTTTTGTCTCAGTTTTACCCCTTCTAATCGCCTGCCTTGTTTCCCCTCCGCATCACACCTTTCTTTCCCTCTTCTTCTTTCGTCCCCATCTTTCCTTACCCATAATCAGAAGTTAGATCTCGGAGTTTTGAACTCCATATGCCCTCGAGTCCTTTCATCCACAGCCCATTGCAGAACCGGCTTGCCGGAAAATTTGGGCGAAGTGTGGAACGATTCGCGTCGGAACAAGGGTGTCCTACACACCCCCTTTGCCCTCACCCTCCTCCTGTTACGTTTGGTGACTTTTTATGCAGGTGTGGTTGTCGGTTTTGTGGTTCTTGGTGGTCTGATGGAACCCATCAATCTCAGAGCTAGCTTTTGGTTTGGGTGCTTTTTTTTCCGTTTGGGGCGTGGCTTTCCTTCGTGGAAGGCGCATCGGCAGCGGTGGAGGAGCACGTTTGTTGCTCTTGTTTAGTTTGTTGTTTACTATTGCTTACGGGCCTAAGTGTACTTGGGGCTCCTGCCTTGTCTTGGCTTGTCTTGACTTGGGATGTTGCTCTCTATTTACTTGGGTTTGTCTTTTTTATGTTGGTTTGCTTTCTTTGTGTTGGGTTTGGTTTGGACTTGGGTCCACCTATCACAAGTTGTAATCCTCTCTTTCATTAATGAATTCTCCTTTGTCCAAAAAAAAAAAGAAAAGAAATAAAAACCGTGTGCAAATATGTAAGATTTATCTTCTCCATTTGCTTTTCTCATTACTTTCTCTACTCATCACTTGACATGTGTATTCTACTAGCAAATTAAACTATGTAATTTATGTTTTTAAAGTGGAAAAGTCACTTAGTACTATGATAGTGATATTCCTTTTCAGTTGTAAGTGAGAGATTTAGGTTCGATTCTCGCCAAATGCGAATTTTAACCACATTATTGCTAGTCCATTGTGAGACTAAGTCTACCCTCCCACTTAGTGTAAATAATATTTTTTGTTAAAAAAAAAGTGAAAAAGGTAGAATTTATGATTTTAATGCATTAGTTACGTCGTTTAATATGTTAATAAAATAAATGTGTCCAGTGATGAATGAATGAAAAAAGTAAATAGAAAAAAGTAAATAGAAAAAGGTAAATGAAGAAAGTATCTAGCATTTCTCGTTACCATATTTAGATGGTCCCGATCAAAAATCTGAAGAAGTTATTTTTACATCTCACAAACAACAACTAGGGCTCACCATTCCAGATAAAAATAAATAAAAATAAAAAATAAAAAAAATAAAAAAATAAACTTAAGGATTTATATCACAAATGGTCCCTGAAATTGACTCTATCAATCATGATGGTCCCTGAAATTGAAAATCGATCAATGTAGTCCCTGAATTTTAACCCCGTAAATCAATGTAGTCCTTCTGTTAGTGTTCCGTCCAAATTAACTTTAAAAAGGGTTAAACAACCAATTTTTCATGGTAAAATGACCAAAATAAACCTGTTACTTATAATTTTACTTACTACCTCTCTTT
>JADOBS010302444.1:0-14199 GCA_015708375.1 Cydonia oblonga | reverse complement strand
AAAGTCCTTCTCTGGAGGGACTTCTTCAAGGTGAGAGTACATCCCGAGTTCTACTCCCTCTACAAACCGGCTTGCTTCAGTGAGGTTTCAATGGAGTTCAGCAAGAGAACAAGAGAAGTAGCATTGGCGATAACACGTGCAATCTCCGAAAGTTTGGGACTGGAGCCCAACTACATACATGATGTGATGAACATGGATCGCGGCCTACAAATGCTAGCCGCCAACTACTATCCGCCATGCCCTCAGCCAGAACATGCAATTGGTATACCACATCACACTGATCATGGCCTCGTCACCCTCCTCATCCAGAATGAGATGAATGGCCTCCAAGTTGAACATAACGGCAAGTGGCTCACCGTCAATGGCCCTGCCAACTGTTTCTTTGTCAACCTCGCAGACCAAATGCAAATTCTTACTAATGGCAAATACAAGAGTGTGATGCATCGGGCAACTGTGAACAACAAAGCTACGAGGATATCTATTGCCATACCACATGGACCATCTGTTGATACACTTATCGCACCGGCACCGGAGTTATTGGAAAAAGAAGGCCAAGCTCCGAAATACATTGGAATGAATTATAAGGAGTATATCCAGCTTCAACAAAGCGGCAAGAACTACATGAAATCCACCTTTGATCACATACTAGCGTAACTAAGCTTTATACACAGTCCCATGGCTTGGTCACACTTCAAACGATCTCAACCATATTGAAAGAGCTGCAGCTTCCTTTTGATTTCTTTTTCTTCGAACTGTTTTTAGTCTAAATTTCTCTTCTTTTGTTTCAATGACCCTGTCATATCGGTGTTGGCTTGATGTGTTATTAGCACCAAACTGCCTTGTAGTTCAATAATATCAAACATCGCAGACTAGCAGCCAGTTTCGATTAAAAATAGGCTTCGGTTTTCAGGGGATGGGGCTTTCAATATATTTGGTCTTTTAAGCCAATGATTGATTTGAAATTGAGCATAAATAAAATATTAATTTATATATATTTGGTTCAATTCAGTTTTGAACCATCAAAATCCAATAGTTTTTGGTTTGGTTTTCTAGTTTTGATTTGGTTTTCAATTGGTTTGGTCTTTCTCAGTTTTCAGTACAATGTTTGTTCGTTTTTTCGGTTTTCGGTTTTTCAAGACCACTCCTAGGAGATATAGATTAAGTTACATAGATATTCCAAATATATATACACGTACAACAAAACATCTTAATAATGTAGAGTTGAATTTATATACAACTTCCTAAGTTATTTTTTACTAAACGAGAAAATGGTTTAACAGACTATTTAGTTTTCCAACTAAACTTATTGATACATGCTTTTGGCCATCACCGGATTCTGGTCCAGCCTATCCGTAACCAAGTTCCGTTAGAGGTTAGATATGTCATACGTACATTTTGTTAATTAGATGATCAATTCAATTAGTTTTACATTATTTGTTGTAAAATTAACCATGTTCTTGCCTTGTATATTATTATATGTCGAGGACTTAAAATCAAAGTATACAATATAGTTAAAAGAAAAGAGCGTACAATTAAAAGTGACAATGTGCTTGCCCGATTGCTTTCATTTCCTTATGTCATTGATTGTCTCATAATTCAAATGTTGGTGAACCACATCAAGTGGCCTGTGGTAAGAGCACGAATTGCGGCTTCCTAATAAAAAAAATGTGGAAGGTTCCGGATTCGATATTTCGAGTTGGTGAGTATGCTTGATTGTAGCCACGAGCATGGTGAAATTCCGTATAGCATTTCCGAGCTCGGAAGGGATGGATAACCGTGGCTTGCCACTAGTTATCTCATTTTTAGAAAAAAATAAAAATAAAAAAGGGAGAAAATGTTGGTGGGCTGTTCGGTTTGACTACACTTCCTTTGCTTTCCAAGCATCCCACGAAAGAAAATATGCAATAGATCCATAACCATATGAAAGGGACCCAGACTATCAGGTGAAAAATCAGCTTATTAGATTGTTAATAGATAAACACTTAGACCAGTTTAGTTTGATTTGATCATAATAGGGTGATGAGATTGATAGGGGAGATAATGTGAAATCAAACTAAATGAATATTAATTTTTCCGTTAACGTTCAAGGAGTTGATTTGTCAATCTATTTAGCTAGCTATTGTAGAAGTCCTTGAAAGTCTGGACAGCAACACCCCACGTGTCAAGATACATGTGGGAAATAAGTTGGGATATTTAAAAAAATAGCCATTTTTGAAATCACTTGTTGAAATATAACATACATTTTCTAATTTTATAAACTAACCAAAATTAGAATTAAAAAGACTTAATTACACGTAACCTTCTATTAAACTACTGCGATATATCTAAACTCCTCATCGCCATTGAAACACCACCACCAAACTTCTCTTTACCCAAATGTAATTGAACCAAGCAGTGATCACGCCAAGCAGCAACTGCAATACTAGATGAAGAAACAGTCAAAACCAAAAAAGGTTTTTTGAATACTTATTCGTGGTGTGACTATGAACCCAGTAAGGCACCCTCATGGAGGAGGTAACCACCGCATATTGGACAGGCTACAAGAGTATGGCGTAAAGCTTTTCCTGGGAAGAAGGTTGGTTTCATTGCTGCTAGGGGGACTGCTGGTCTCAGAGAACAAGTTGTTGCAAACGTCTCTAAGGCAGACAAGTGATGAGATTACATTTTCCACTTTATCTATATTTGCCGTGTTTGGACTGTTTATATTTTATTCAAGACTAGTTTGGTACGTTTTGTGGAGGAAATTTATTTTAAGAAAAAAAAAACAATGGGGATGAAGATTTAGAAAAGAAACACCACGATTATGGAAGCAGGGAAGGTTTTAAACTAAGGGCAATAAGGCTTTTTAACTTCAATTTTGGTTAGTTTTACAATAAATGAAAAATGTAGGTTATATTTCAATAGATAATCTCTGGCAATATTTTCAAGTTTCCCATATAAGTTCAGGCTTTCAACAAAAAATTCAACTGGCCACAGTGTTTGTTGAACTGCATCGCTGATTCTAAGGTTATTGACCAACTTAGCTTGGATTAATATGGAATTGGACATAAGGTCATCATTAATTAGTTACTTGCATTAGTCACCTAATTAGGTTTTTTTTTTTAATTTTTTTTTTTTTTAGTTTTGCGAATGATTAGGTATGCTGAAATAGATATGAACTAGAAATTATGCACGCGTTGCTGCGGAATTTAAAATTGTATAAACAATTATGTTGGAAAAACTACCAAAGTTAAATCTAGTGTAATAAGTAGATGTCTAACCTTACAACAGTGTGTAAAATTAAACCAACAAATGTACCCCTAACTTTGTAGAAGTGCTTAAATTGCGGGTAATAGATTTAGAATTTAGGTTTCATAAAGGTGAAAATGGTAGAACGGGAAGCAGACAAATTTGCAACCAATTGATTGTGTAAGAGCATCAGAGAGAGTATAGATACATATTGAATATGCTGACTTGCAACTGATTGATAAAGAAATGTAAGTATATAAACATACCAAGTTAAATTTTTAATACCCCAAATGTATCCAATAAATAGATAAAGAAAAAACAGCCCAAATGTGTAGAATTGCATAGATTTGTACAAATAAGACATCATTTACATAAAATTCATCATAGTATTTGGTAGAGAAAAAATAAAATTATTTTTTTGTTCACACTACTACATTAACACCACTAATTATTAGGAACATCCAAAGGCAGTCCCTTTTATTATACAACCTATATTAGGGAAAAACAAAAAACTTAAATATTAGCTTGCTTTGTAATAGTAGAAACTATACTAATGAAGGCGCTTTCCAAAAGGATTTACTGCTTCCAGTGGTCATAATAATTTAGGAAGCCCTTCTCTCCAGATTTTTTCAATAAATTTCTTTTTTGTAGCTGGTAAGCTTGCAACTCCAAGAATTGCTCTAAACAGAAATATACAAACAAAATCAAACCAAAACTAAGCTATTGGAAGAAATTTAGAAAACACAAACACCACTACAACTTAGAGTTAAAGTCAACAGAAACCAAATGGTAGAAATTGAAAAAATATATGGTCTTGAATATGAGAACTTCCTCAAAACTAATTGGAATAAAATCTCATATAATTTGTCAAAAACCAAATTAGAGAAAGAAAGAGATAATTTCAAGACCTTGTAATGCTGAGGCTTTGTGCAGTTATAATAATATATGGTTGACGCACCTATGCAATCCAAAAAATGTTGATACAAAGTCGGAGTATCGATGCCTGAAATTGGTACTTGAGCTAACAACCTCCTCCGTTAATATGTTTGTTTGCTGAATGGTTTTGGTTGAAGTTGTGAAGGGAAATGTAATTCCTTAAAAGAAGGAGAAAATCCTGAGACAAATAAGTGTAAGTATTCATACCTGAATCAAATTTGCAATCTTTACCTACAAAACCAAATTACATTTTTCAACAAAAAAGAATCAGCCTTCAATTATTAGCCTAAGCATTGATTTGCAAACACAATTAGCCAAAGAGCTATTCAATAGCTCATTTTGGATTATAGGAAGTTCATTCAAAGAACTGAAAAAGCATAAATGAAAATATTCAAGAACCAACTTTTTTTGGAAACCATTGGTTCTAGTGTTGTGATCTTTGTATCATTTAGCGAGAACCAAATTAATCTGAAATAAAAAGAAACCTGTTTGTTAAATCAACTCAGAATTCAAAAAAAAAAAAGATTGATAGTGAAAAAAGGTATTCGCACACACATAATGCAATACACACGTGTAATATATAATTGAGTAAGATACTTTGATGCCCTGTGGATCATTAATTGTTCCCTTGAGCCACAGTTTTCTTTCAATTAATATAAACCGGATAAACACAGTCCATCTCTTTATATCCACGTCTCAAATAAAAAAAAATCGTACACAAAAATGTGACACACAAAATTAGCGATCACATTGCCTCCCTATATCACCACAAATGTATGAAAAATAACGACAAATGAAAAGAAAAAAAGTAGACACATATCATATTTTCATTGTATATGCCATACGTAAGACAAAGATCAATTCCAATTAAATTTAAATGCTCATTGGTTAAAATTGTCTACACTACACATATGCAAATACATTCCTAATAAATCAAGTGAAAAAAATAAAGGCAAGTAATATATCAATTTGTTGTTGAATCACCTTGACAATCGATAAAAGATCATTTCTTACATAACTGAAAATAGAACAATTTGAACTTGAATATAGATGAATGAACATAATATTGTCTTATTAGCTAAAATTGTAAATTGAGTGCACCTCAAAATACCCTATGGACTTGAAAATGTCTTGAACATCAATTTGTTTGTGAATTACACATTTTGGAATTTCTAGTAGCAAACAGATAAAAATGATGCAAAAAATGAATTACCAATAAAGATCCAAAGAGCTAAAAAAATATTACCTTTGGAGAAAACAGGTGTTTGGCCACTAAGTTGCTGCAACATCTTTGAAAAAAAAATAATTAATGTTCAAGATGTGTGAGATGGATGGTAAGGATAGCAAAGGCGACACATTGGCGGCTCTCGTGAATTACACATTTTGGATACCTCAAAATACCCTAACAACAAATATAAATTCCTCTACTATAAGATAGTAGTACAAAAATTGTGTGAGATGGATGGTGAGGATAGCAAAGGCAGTACCTTGGCGATTCTCGTGAGTCGTTCCATTCTCACCGACGCAAATGTTGAGGACCAGCTTCTGGACCTTGATCTCCCTCACGGGATTCACTTTCTTCTCTTTAGCAATTCCCACAACCCACAAAATCCAAAGCACCATTACCAAACTTGATTAACACCCAAAAAAAATGCAAAAGTCCCTAACTTTACGAAATACAATCAAATTAATAAAACCTAGATGATTGGATGAAGCAAAAAACAAATTCAATCAGAGGCAGAACCATATAAACCCAGAAAGAAATTCAATGGCATTTGAAACCCGAGGAAGAACCTTAGATGAAATGATCAAAGATAAAGAAGGGCTCATAATGGGTTATCCAACCATTTGCCAAACCAAAAGGAAACTGACCTCCATCACCAATAATCCAGACTATTATTATTCAAGATAAGGAAAGCACGCTTCAAACTATGTCATACAGAAGACCGTAAATAGATATTTCAATTTTTGTAAGGCGAAAGAGGAAAACGTTGACGAGCAAAAGAACCCCACAAAGAAGAGGATTGTAAAGCATCCCATCCAAAACTAAGCAAAGTCATCAAGTGCAAAGAAGCTAAATAACGAAGACCAAGCCCACCTTTATTTTTAGATCCACACATCATACTCTAATCAGCAGTTATCAGCTTTTGAGAAGCTAAATTCCCTGACCAAATAAAATTCCTTGCATGCAAGCACAAAGATGTTTTAAAAGGCAAGATGGTAATTGATAAACTGAGAAGCTATGGTAGAATAATAAGCTTTGATAAATAGACTGTACCAATTGAAAACGTCCAGCCATTGAGAATCTTACCTTTCCAACCCGAAAGGCGAGCTTTAGCCTTATTTGCCAAAGCTTGAAAGTGAATTCTCCTTAGCTTACAACAAAAAATGGGCACCCCAAGATAAGTGACAGGAACAACAATCAAATGAAAGCCAAGATTTTTCGAGACACATGCCTTACGATGGACAGAGGACAAGCCGAGATAAAAAGTACTCTTAGATGCATTAACAAGTTGCCGTAATGCACAACCATAATTAATGAAGAAACTTTGAAGAGAACAAAGAGGTTGAACATTCCCACAAAAAAAATGAAAAGATCATCAGCATATAACATAGACCTGGAATTAGAGTCGTGTTTTCCATGCTAGTGTCATTTTTCTGACATCCCGATATCTTAACGAATCGTGTCATGTAACACCTACTAAGGTAAACGGATAAATGACCTGACCTATTAACTTTTAAAGAAAAAAAATATATTTTAAATTAGTAAATAATGAAAATGAAAAACATAACTTGACCCAAAAAATTGGAAAACATAATACTAAATTAGTATATGCATACCACATTATCACATAAATATCACTTCAAAACATTAAAAAAAAAAATTCTTTCAAGTATTACATATCCCAAAATAAGAGCCTAATGAAAAACATTAGTACATTACTAGAAAATACCAAATGTTCAAGGATATCCAATGTAATGAGATTAAATTCTATGGCTATTGTATAAGTAAGGTTTTTTAATAGTTTTTTAATTAAGGTAGAAGTGTGAAAGCTGACACACCCCAACCAAAATCAAGGCGTGCTGGCCCATCATGGGAAGTTCTTATGTGAGTTCCCAGAAACAAAACCATGAGGGCATGGTCGGGGTCCAAAGCGGACAATATCGTGCTACGGTGGTGGAGCGGGCCCGGGAAGTGATCCTCCCCGGGGCGGGATGTGACAAAAAATATATAATATATATATAAACGCTTGTAATGAAAAAAAAAAAACTTTCTTAAAGGGCTCAACTCCGAAATTCACCACTATAATCACCTAAACTATAGATCTAAATTTAACCATTGATTGTCGTTTACATTTACACTCCATTCTTCTCACCTAATTTGTTTCTTTTTTAGATTTCTTTTTTAAAAGCATGGTCTTTTATAGGATGCATGAAGATGAATGGTAGAAACTATTGCCTGAAGTTTATAAAGTCTCTACAAACTAAATAACATCAACTCATATTTCAATTAACCGTAAATATCGGAATGTGATGTCAACAATCCGAACCGTTCATTTTTCTGTATCCACTAAAAGAGAGAATGCAATCACGAGCATTTATATGTGCTTTCACATTTTTCAGACTTGTACATTAACGATTATGAGTTTTATTTATTTTGAATTCCCTTAAAAATTGTGGCGACCCGTCCCTATTTTCTATGTAATTTTCTCCTCGAGTGTGTAAAGTAACGATTATGCCCTGGTTGGCTTGGTGACATGGTTGGCTAAGTAACGATTAGTTCCTACTTTCCCTAGCTCAATAAGTTATTTTCTCTTTCTTTTGGACCAATTAAAAATATCTCTCTCCTCTGCCCAATAAAAAAAAACCTGAGCTTTCTCTCTCTCTCCTTGTCGCAGCTTCTTCTCTGTTCTTCTTATACCCGAGCCACCACCACCTTTCAACCATCATCAACCCATCATGGATCAGGCCTAAAAACATCACCATCGTGCTTATCTAGACCTCACGAACCCAGTCTTATCATATGATCAACGAACATACGAGTTTTCACTCACTAACTCGGAAACTCCGATTCGGTCGAGTTGGTACATCGTGATCCCATCGAGATTTCAAGGTTTTAGGTCGTGAGGAAGCCCTTACGCAACTTCCTAAGGACCCTAGAGTAAGTTTGGACTGAAGTTGACGTCGAAACAAGTAAATTCAAGAGGTACGAACTTGTTCTACTCCTTAAGAGCTTTAAATCCATATAAATTTCATGGATTTTGGTTGAGCAATGAGTTAGATATAAAGGTTTGAAAAATTTTCCACAATCTGGCGATATTTTTCTAGAAACCGCCGAACCAGACGGCCGCACCGGCGATGGTTGACAGCGGCGGACGACAAAGCTGACCGGAGAAGACAAGGCTTATTTCGTTAAAGTTAACGGAATATTCTAACGGCGTCCGGTAACGCCTTTACCATTTAACGGAATATTTCGTGTATTCTGACGAAATATTCCTAACGTCCGTTAGGGTTTTCGTTGAGCATGCAATGCACGTGCCTGCGCGTGGCTGTGTGTATGGTCGTGGGTTGGACGGCGCATGATGGTTTAATCGGCGGTTGGTTCTGACACTCCATCAAATAATGTAGGGATATTTTATCTTTGGTTGTGTATTTAGTACTTAATCAGTTCGACTACACCTTTATTTTGTCCATGCTCTCAATGTTTGTAGCTTGGGTTTGCCCACTTCCACATACTTACTTATTTCTAGAGTAAATAAGTTTTAATTGTTCACATTCTTAATTACTTCCTTTACACTCTTGGTTACGTCACTCTCACGTGATGGCCAGCACGCTTCGACTCTGGTCGGGGTGTGTCAAAAATACTATTCATGATTAACAATTACGAATTTTATTTATTTTGAACTCCCTTAAAAATACTATTCATGAAGGTTTGTATGATTTTAAAAATTCAAACGACGATGTACCATCCTCAAAGCATAGAGGAAGCAATCATGAGCGTTTGCATTTTTTTTCTTCACATTTTTCGTACATATAAATTAATTGTTATGTATTTTTTAATGTGTTTGGTATTTTTAAATTACTTAATATTTTTATTTTTATTTTTAGAAACCAATTCAGGGTTATCCACTTTAGGTATAAGGGGCAATACGATGCAATTTTCTTTTCTTTTAAGGCTTCACATTATGTGGTAAAGTGAATTCTCCATACATTTGGGTCCCTACCTTTTATGGCATGGATGACATGTCATATATAACGGCTTCTAAACCAATTAAAGGAAATGGTTTTACACCAATTTTCAAACATATTACAGCTAGTGATAATACATTAGTTGATATCTTACAAAGACTTATTTATTGAACATGAATAGAATATCATGAACCATAATCCTCGAATACCAAAAGACCACAAGGTAAAAGAGCAATTTTCAATAGCATAATGAGGCACCATGGACCTCCACCATTGATTGGATTCCAAAATACCATGAATAGACGAGCATCACCACTAGTGCCCAGTTTTAATTTTAACTTTAATGGCACTGTTGTAGAAGGAATAAAAAATGCACTCTAAGATATAGACCACGAGTGCCTGGATTCACTAGTAGGCAACAAGTACTTTTGAACAATTTTTAGAACATCCAATTAAACAGCCAAGCGTGGGGTTAGAACATGAAAAAGTCATTAAAGCCTTTGAACAATAATTTGATGGTTTCAGTTTTAATTTTTATCAAAGCCAGAATCACATCTATTCACTTGAAAGTAGCCTCCAAGCATCCAGAGACCATGATGCATTGATTACCCAATTCACCAAAATGCAAGAACTCCAAACACATAGAATGCAACAAATGGCAAGTAATACTCTGAAAGAGAACTCAGAATTGGCATAGAATATGATCACCATAAGAATAAAGAAGAAAAGAGGTTACTAAGCCCATTAATAAAGAACAAGAGGCTAATGAGTCCATTGAAGAGAGAGAGATTACTGAGATTATATAAGATATTGATATGGAGAAACACCAAACTAAAGAAGTTAGAATTAGCACAACACAACAAAAGTTTGGAAAATTTATTAGTACTGTACCAATAGATATAATAACTGATAAAATCTTGTTAGAAGAAATCTCAAAAGATAAATAAAGAATATTGCAAATGGACATGCATTCTGAGATCTTACTCAAAGCTTTATGGTCCATGGAGGAGTTACAATTACAGTTGTAAATTGCTCTGTACCATTCCGTCTTTGACCCAAAAACAGTGATTGATATTATTACAAAGATATATGCACCATGTCTTTGTGATAATAAGAGAGTTGTAATTGTAAAAAGAAGTAAGCATAGTTTTGGTCAAGATTAGTATAAGAGATTTCCAACATGGCACTTTAGTTATGAGCATAAAGAAAAGCATAGTGACTTAAGTCACCCGAACTTTACTATTAGAATTTGGTTATCTTGATAAAAGATTTTTTTTAAAACATTGTTCTCTAGATTGGTACAAACACATGTGTGAGGAAGAGGCAAGACACATACATGATAAATGAAGAATCTTTTAGGAAATATGCATAAGTTATATCAGTAGTCCTCTAGATTGGTTTAAACACATGCGAAGAGACAAGACACATAGTTATGATAAATAAAGAATCTTTCAGATTATCCTTTATATCACCCCATGGATGAGTTCCTACACAACAATATATTTTGAGATATCGTGGAGCCCAAATGTTAGCCTTGGAGGAATTTGAAGATTTAATTATGGTATCTATTAGTAACACAAGTTAATGAGATGTATATTTACAGCAAAATAAATATTCGCCATCAACCCTATTGAAAGCCACCAAATTTTAAGAAAGAAACTGCAGCAACCTATTACATGCTAAAAGAAGATAATGGAAAAGAACCAGAGCTAGAAGAAGGAGATGATCAATACTAAAACAATGTAACAGAAGAAGAACTGCACAGCATAGAAAACAAGATGGAAGCCTAGAAGTGCTACCAGCTGATAATTGAAGATCAATGGCCAAAAATTGTTTTTTGTTTTTTGGTTAGTGCTATCTACACACCTATTTTTACTTCTCATACTCCCTTCTCAATGACAACAAATTAATAAAGGCGTGTGAGAGGTAAAATGAATGTGAATAGCACTACTCTTTAAAAAAACAAAAAAACAAAACAGTAGTTGGATTCGGTAAGTGGGATGAATTCCTATATGTTAATATATTTAGGAAAGTGTTATTCACACATCTATTTTTATTTTTTATCCACCCTTGTTATTTTTTCCTATTAATTATTTTTCAATGTATTAAATTTGACCGTCAAAAATTGAGAAAAATATGCAAAAGAATAATGGGCGTGTAGATAATGTTGAAGGACGTAACCATGTGCTTGCCAGATTTGCATCGTTAGTTCATTGAGTCCCATATATTCCAATGTTGGGTTTCGAGTAAAACTAAAATAAAAAAACATTCCAATATTGGTGGCCTGTTACGTAATGTCGGTGGGCTGTTAAGTTTGACTACGCATTCTTGCTTTCCAGCCCTCTCCGTGTACCCGCGGGAATCCCACGACACTTAGCTTAGCTAGCTATTCCATAAGTCCTCGCAAGTCTTGAGAGCGCCGCCGGCACCACCCGCATTTCAAAGATAGAAAAATTAATGAAAAAGACTTGAAAGTTTTGAGTTTTAACGATAAGGACAAAATAAAGTGTAAAGTGAATAGTACCAGGATTGACTTTTTAGTGTAAAAATATGGTTTTTATTTAAAGTGAACAGTACCGCGGACTTTTCGTTAAAACTCCCTTCAAAGATTACATGTCACATCCCGACCCGGGCCCCATCATAATCCGGCCTTGGTTTCGCCATAGCATGATATTGTCCGCTTTGGGTCCCGACCACGCCCTCATGGTTTTGTTTCTGGGAACTCACACAAGAACTTCTCAGTAGGTCACCCATGCTAGGATTGCTCTCGCACGAATTCGCTTAACTTCGGAGTTCCGATGGAACCCGAAGTCAGTGAGTTCCCAAAAGGTCTCGTGCTAATTGGAGGTAGGAATATACATAAAAGGCTTAGTGAATCAACTCCCCTAGACGATGTGAGATGTTACAATCCACCCTTCTTAGGGGTCCGACGTCGTTGTTGGCAAACTAAAATAAAAAAACATTCCAATGTTGGTGGCCTGTTACGTAATGTTGGTGGCCTGTTAAGTTTGACTACGCATTCTTGCTTTCCAGCCCTCGCCGTGTACCCGCAGGAATCCCACGACACTTACCTTAGCTAGCTATTCCAGAAGTCCTCGCAAGTCTTGAGAGCGCCGCCGGCACCACCCGCATTTCAAAGATAGAAAACTAATGAAAAAGATTTGAAAACTTTGAGTTTTAACGATAAGGATAAAATAAAGGGTAAAATGAATAGTACCAGAATTGATTTTTTAGTGTAAAAATGTGGTTTTTCGTTAAAGTGAACAGTACCGTAGGATTTTCGTTAAAACTCCCTTCAAAGATTACATGTCACATCCCGACCCGGGGCCCATCACAATCCGGCCTCGGTTCCGCCGTAGCATGATATTATCCGCTTTGGGTCCCGACCACGCCCTCACGGTTTTGTTTCTGGGAACTCACACAAGAACTTCCCAGTAGGTCACCCATGCTAGGATTGCTCTTGCGCGAATTCACTTAACTTCGAAGTTGCAATGGAACCCGAAGCCAGTGAGTTCCCAAAAGGTCTCGTGCTAATTGCAGGTGGGAATGTACATATAAGGCTTAGTGAATCCACTCCCCTGTGCGATGTGAGATGTTACAATCCACCCCCTTAGGGGCCCGACGTCGTCATCGGCACACTTCTGATCAGGGATTGGTTCCGATACCAAATTATCACATCCCGACTCGGGCCCCCACCACATCCTGGGCTCGAAGCCCCTGCCACGTCCTCATGGTTTTGTTTTTGGGAACTCACACGAGAACTTCCTAGTGGGTCACCCATCTTGAAATTGCTCTCGCGCGAGCTCACTTAACTTCGGAGTTTCGATGGAACCCGAAGCCAGTGAGCTCTCAAAAGACCTCGTGCTAATTGGAGGTAGAAATGTACATATAAGGCTTAATGGATCCACTCTCCTAGACCATGTGGGATGTTACATTACATGGAAACATTTTGAGGCTTTCAAATGTATAGAATCAAAATATTGACCATATTTTATATTCTTTCTTCCCTGACATCATGGCTTTTAACCTACCACTAGCTATATTGATGAAAAGGAATAACTGATTCTAAAGTATTTATCCTTTTAAACGTATAGGTCTCTGTATATGTATGCACACAAATAGTTAGTTGGCATATACTGATAGACTTATAGACAGGTTTATCTGCATGTAAGCACACAAATATATAATTTTTGTGTCATACTCGTCATAGGAATTTCTACTTAATTCTCGTAGACTCGTCATTTCATTTTTTCTCTCTCGATAGATATGAGATTGTTGGCCAACCCTCACCAGATAAGTAGTGATTTTTGACTAAAGCTTCCTTCTCACCACACAAAAAATTAATAATAATCAAGAAATAAGGAATAATAAGTGTACTACTAGATAGATAAAAAAGTTTAAACTAAATTTGCAAACTAAATTATGTAGTTGTAGATGATTGGATTATTTGTTAAGTGTCGATTAACGTGCTTGTTTCTTATTGGTGACATATGATTTGGTTTGCAAATTTAGTTTAAAAATTTGATCCCCTAATTAGGGTTTCAGGGAAGCATTACCATTGTCGGCAGATGATACCTTCCCAAGTGCCGCCAATTTACCTCGGATGCCATATAAGTTCTGAGGAACTAGAACTAGCCAGCCAACAGCAAGGCACGACAGAGTCCAAAAACTAGCTTCGAAGTATCAAATGATACGATATGTACGTCAAAAGCAATACATATTTATACATTTAGTCTTGCATACTTTTCATAAGGTGGACTGGACATTAAACAAAAGGTAGCTAGAAGCTACTTATATATATATATATATATATATATATATATATATATATATATATATATAATT
>JADOBS010302443.1:0-14192 GCA_015708375.1 Cydonia oblonga | reverse complement strand
TTTTTTTTTTTTTTTTTTTTTTTTTTTTTTTTTTTTTTTTTTTTTTTTTTTTTTTCTGTGTTGTTTCATATTGAGTTAATGTGCCGTGCATAAAATTGTCAAGTCTACTACAAACAACTACACAAGTCAGAATCCAAAGTTGAACATTTATTTCGATACCTCAAATGTTATGCAAACATGAGATCCAGCCATTTGAAGTTATATTTCAAAAGCAAAATGAGTTTTACACACCACCCTTCTCTCCTGCAAACACGTTCTTTTTTGTCGATTGATCCTCCTTTGATTCATGCAATCGAACCAAAATTAAACAGGGCTGTGCAGAGTAGAACAAAATATTGGCGATACCTAAAGCTTTCCAACATTGTTAAGGGTCACCCATACGCCTCCAAAAGACGATCCTCGAACCTCGAACGAATCATTAAATAAAAACAAATTTTGTAGCACAAACTATTTCACACTGCTCCTTAACCAACATGATTTCGTAATGCCTAAGACTAACCAAAATTGTTAAAACCGATAAATGAAAGGGAGATGAGGACGGGGAAGCAAAATGTTACAATGTGCAAAACCTGGGGTGTATCTGAGGACTTTTCCTCCAGCTCCTAGGACTTTTTAAGGATACACCTGCAATACAGAAAGAAAGGGAAGAACTATTCGTGAAAATTGTGAGTGAGAGAGAGGGAGGGGAAGGCACAATAAACATACATGTCATTTTTGTTAGTTTACGACAATAGTTTCACTTGAAGAGACTAGATAGTCGACGGAGACTGGATATTGGCTTTTCTGCTACTTGTTTGCGTTTCTGAATCTCCTCAACCCCACTGCTGAATATACAAGATAATGGAGGTGTACTGCCTCTCTCCTCGTCTGTTTCTTGTCTGAGTTCCGTAATCTTCTCACGGATCACTTTCTGTGTTACAGGATACCCTCTCTGCTCTAACATATTTTCCAGCTTAATAGTCTCCTCCTGACTTGAATTACACTTCTTAGTATTCTTCTTCTCCTTCGTCTGGAACTTATCATTCTCAGCAAGCTCTTGCTTTTTCTCAATCACCTCTTCTCGTAACTGACGTTTTTTCTTCTCTAACATATTTCCCAGAACTGAAATCAACTCCTTCTGTGGTGATTGAGTTGTTTTGACAACCTCTTGATTATTGGTAGCAATATCCGGATCAAAAACTACTTTCACCCTATGCTTCTTGGACAACTCTTGTTTTATTTCAGGGGCATCAATTGCACGTTTTCTACCCTCAGTGAAATTTTTGTCAATGATATCCTGCTGCAGGTGGTAGTCGTCCTCCATTCCCTGAACAACTTCCTTCGCTCTCAAAATCCCACTGTCCATGGTTTCTAGAATAACTTTTCCTAAAACAAACCTAATGTCACGCATATGACCTTTCCCAAGTGAGTAGTAATCAATCTCAAAATTCTTCCTTCCTTGATTGTAATATTCGATGTCGTTGGTCAGGACTTCAACGATTGCAGCAACATGTTTAGCCATATTCTTGGGTAAAAATGCCTGAACGAATCACATTTGTTTTAATCGAATTAGGCACATATGAAACAATATATAAGTACTCCAACCAAAGAACAACTTTATACAAGCACAAAAACAAATATTTTAAAATGAACTGCTAAATGGTAAAACTGTAAAAGGTAACACTTAGTCTATAGTCCAAGGATTTGTGACATACTCCTGTGATACAAAATCAAGGCATGATATGGTAAAACAGTAAAAGGGAACAAAAATTCATATAAATATTGTGCAATGCGGTTGAATATTAATACCAAATTCCATAACAACAGCGTTTAATGATGGGATGAGAAAAATGCAGATAAGTGACATGAGAGACACATCAAATTCCAGCTCAGGAATTGAATATCAATTAGACGTACTTACCAACTCAGAGAATGGCAAAACAGGATATCTGGACATTGATTCATCAGGATCTTTTGTTGCAGTTAAAGCGGCAATATAATCTAGCATAAAAGAAGCTAACTTGGAAACTTGTTTTGCAAGTTCTTCCTCTGATTTAAATCCACATGAGCCTGAGATCTCAGGCACATAGTTAACCATCGATGCAGCATTGTCTCTGGAAAATTTAACACCTTCTTCCCATTCTTCATGATACAGAACGGAAGCAAAAGTCAACACTACAAGAGCATCTTGTGGGTTATTGACTAGTGCCAGGTGAAATGCCAACAGTCCGACCCTGTAATAAAGACAATTAATCAGCAGTGACATCTGCATTACATATAGAAACCTGAAACCGAACTATTTATAAAAGACTGAATTCCCAATGTGACTAGACGTAAGGCACAGGGCACAGCTAGCATAGGCTCATTGTCATATAAACTGGTTAAAAAATTTTAAACTAGTGCTCATAACCAAGTTTATATAAATAAATAAAATGAAATGCCATGATGTGTTGGATATTATAATCTAACAGAAACAATAAACATTTATCTCACCATAAAGAGCAGTGACCAGGCCGATCACAGCTAACCACTTTATCCATATTTGAGAATAGTTTCTGTTCAAAAAGAAAGAAAAATCAAAACCTAACTAATTGCTGGGTTGGGCATAAATTAACTTGGCTCCACATCAAATGAAAAAGAGTCATAGACTAGATACCTACATTTTGAGTAATACAAAAACAAATACCACAAGCACACACAAAACTGTCATGGAAGAAAAATTAGAAAACTCAAAACTCTCAACAGCTCTTGTTCCATAAATTCTAATTGGGAGACGTGATAAAAGTTCCAACATTATTAACAGTTTAACATATTAAAAAAATAGTTTTTTTGATTTTTGATTTGACAAAAGAAAACCGAGACCCTTCTAGATCATAATATTGAAGAATCCAACTTAGATGTATTTCAGTAAATGATTCCTCTTCGAGCTCTTGCAAAGTTACTGAATCAAACCACACTTGATTTGGGATGCAAAAAGATCCTTCTGTAGTTTTCAATGCATTGCTTTATATAAATTTTTTTTTTCTTGCACAATCTCTTCAGGATTATGGATTTAAGAAATCTCTTTTGGTTAAATATTAAAATTGAAGAAACTTTTTGTAATGTTTTACTTACCATCAACATCATGGAACTCTTAGCGCCTTTCAAGTTTTCACACTGTTGGTCAAAGTATGCTGCCTGCAATGGTATCAGTTTGTGTCAGATATACAACTGGATTTATTTGTAATATATTTTTCATTACGATAAAGGATTATTTTATAATGTGAAACGAGCACATACATGAAAGGGAAACAGAATTCTGATCAGATCAAATCTCCACAGCAAACATAGTGACGCCTCAGCAGCTCCATAAGAAAGCATATAGTCCATCTCCATCATTTTTCTGAACTGAATGGTAAAGAATGAATTTGAACAAGTGGTATCGGACATTATCCCTCCCAAAGAAAATTGGAAAATAACCGAGCCAGCATGCAATCTTATGCAAATAAAGTACTTTCAGAGGTACCTTACTCAAACTCAAAATGGATGAAGAAAGCTTGTGCATTGCAGTCTCAGTTTCTTTTGAAATTGACAAGCTCAGACGAGCAGCAATTCTTAAACCCCTCAAGATTCTTGCTGTATCAGAGAGTTTGAATATTAACAAGTTATGTTAATCTGATACACTCACTTAGCTGTTGCATTCAAATGGTATCAAAAGTTTTCATAAAAGATGGGAACACCTACCACAATCCTCTTCAAATGACAACTTGGCAGGGGCTAGTGTCCGTAGCTATGTCCATGCCACCCAAAAAATAATTCATCGTAATAAACTTCAGATGACATATTGAAAAAGAAAAAACAAACTATTTTATAGGAAGGTGAAGATTTCCACAAACAAACGGAAATTGGGAGTTACCTTTAAGTGCCTCAAGTCTGCCATTCCATTGGCATAATCATAGATCTTATTCGTAAAAGGATCAAAGAATAAACTGCTTGCACAATTTCACAAATTGTGTTGTTAAATGAAATTGAATTTACACAGGTCAAATAAAAAGAGAGAGTATTTATATTGCTAGCATAGCACATGGTATAGTGAAAAATGGAAGATAAGGGTACCTGTTAATAGTGAAGTCCCGACACATGCTGTTTTTCCAACGGATGAAATCTTTCTTATCACAGCCAGGCGGCCTAAAGGATAAATTATCTTTCTCTTTCTCTTTCTTTTTTCCTGCATCTCTTGCCACTGTTTCAAAACTCGATACCTGTTACAGGAGTCAAAGGAAGAACAAAAGAACATCAAGATAGGATACTAAAGGCAAGTTGAAACAGCTGCATACTATTTGAGTAAGAAAATGATATCTCAAACAATAAAAATAGTCAAGCAAGAAGATACTGTAACTAAAAGGTTCACCAACCAACCTCAATGACAGTGCCTTTAACATGCACCCTGCATATAGGAAACCGTTGCCCAACAACATCTGCACGATGAAATTTCTTCTTGATCTGTAATAGCGTTAAACAACCAAAGAAGTCTGAATTTCCCCGCATAGCAATTTATCACAATCTACATTAAAACACCGCTTTACGAACCTCTTTAAGATTAGCTGTAGTGATCACATCGAAGTCTTTAGGTATTCTTTTGAGGATTAAGTCTCTAACACATCCACCCACTAAGTAAGCCTCAAACCCTGCATACATTAAAAATAAGCAAACCATCCAATTCAGCCAAGTCAAAATAACCCTTTAACTGAATAATTCCGATGGTTATCGGACTTTGGTGAGGCATATAAATGCTTAGCTCTACACAAAAACACAACAACACCAACATACGTACATCAACAATGAGAGCGAAAATGGAACATGATGTTACCTTCAGCCTGAAGAAGTTTCAACACAATCCAAGAGGGATGCGAAATCATGGATGGCTTTATCCCGAGGACCCTTGCATCGATCTTTTTCCACTTATACATATCAATGAAACCTACCCAACTCATAAATTAACAAAAGTTCATATTATACACAACGCCAATGGCTAATAGCTATAACAAAAATCAACCTTTCCTTTCAAACTACACAAATGTACAGACTTTAATGCACATACCTCGGTCCGGTATCGAGTCCGGGACCGTTTTAGGGTGAACGTGAGCTTGCAATCCTCCCTCAGACAATGCGTGGACGAGTCTCTGCGCATTGAGGAAAAACCAGTCACCAAATGTTCGACGAAATGCCTCAAAGAAAATAAAAGGTTAGAGAGAGAGGGACCTGTTGCGTGACTAGGGCTCCGAGGCGAGATAGCAAGAACTTGTTGGAGCCTCGCAGAGATATTATCGCCATGGAAGATGAATATCATGGCGCGCTTTCTGGCACCTTTTTTTGTGCGTTGCAGCAGCAGCAGCAGCAATTTTTTCGTGCAATTTTCTTCGGCTTTTCTTATAACCCCTAGTGATAACACCACCTAGCTGTGACCGTGTGCAGTCACCGCCTTATCTTCTACTGTTGTTTTGAGCGGGTCTCACTTTGAGTTTTATAGATAAAAAACGAGAGATTTTTCAATGCGATCGAAACACGAAGTGGTATACCATGTATCATTATGCAAATAGTAAGATATGTATGTCAAAAAGTTAATAACTTAAAAAAAGAACCAATTTTCTACCACTTATATAAAACACGTACAATTCGTATTCTGATCACAACGAAAAATTTCTTATAAAAAAACGCTTACTTGTCTCAGTTTTTTTTTTTTCTCCTTCAAGCCTACTTGTCACATTAATAAGGACACACAAGAAATTTTTTTGGTTGTGCTAGAACACGGCTCGATACACAAGGTTCATAATATAAGTGATTGAATTTTTTTTTTTAAGTATCTAACTACTTGTATTATGACAATTTTTGTTAAAAAAAAATCAAAACGTCAGCAGGAAAGATGTCATGGTCGTTTGATTTTGCCACGATCATTAATTTGGTTTTTGTTGGCGCCGTCTAAACAAGAGATGGACTTGATGCCTCTATGATTCCTGTGTAGGTTTTAGTAAATCGAATTCGAGATAATTTATATCTATAAATGATTGAGAAGAAGATATTTGACTTTGTATCCATGCAAATAAAAATTGAGACGACATTTAGAATTAATCCAAAGCTACGGTACTATCTAATTTCTTATTGCTTTACATTTTTCTTATTTAAATTTAATTAATTTTTCAGAGTGTTTGTTTTGTGGTAAAAATTGAGAAGTATTTTTACTGTTGTGATTGAATCAATGTGTTTGCGGATCCATTTTTGTTGTTTTTTCTTTCGAGTGTATATGCATTTACAGATCACTGTTAGGGCGGTAATTCATTTCACATTACGTTGTTGCATAGCTTGTTGGTAAAAGAGTTGCAGACACGGTGATATAGTTGAAGTTCAATCTTCAGCCCGTTTGGAATTTTGGATTATACAATATACAGATACTAGAATGTGTAGTTTTAGCTTTGTCCGTTCGGTAATTAACTTCGATATGACGGTTAAGAGAATTAGAGAAAGCAGGACTGAAAACTTGAATGATAGGGCAGGTGTCGCTAGCAGCAGAGAGCTTTCTTTATCGAATAATAGGGCAGGCATGAGGAGAAAGCTTTCGTTATCTCATACAACAACAACAAAACCTTATTCCACTGAATGAGGTTGGTTGTATAAATCCTAAAACGTCACTGTGCTGAGTTTTGCGCCTAATCTTTCATTAGCTTCAAGTACTCTCTGTCTTTTCTTAAAGTCTCTTTCAAAATCTTCCTAGGTCTTCCTTTATCCCTATTACTCTGAACTTTTGTCTCATAATCACATTTTCTAACCGGAGCATCTACAGGTGTTCACATAATCTCATAGTCACATTTTCGGTATCTCATTGACATGTATAATCTGGTTGCCTCTCGGCTCCCTCAAATGCTTTTGACTATGAAGCTTTGCTCCAAATTTTCCGAGCTTTAATTTTTTTTTGGTTTTGTTGATTTTTTTATAGCTTTGATTCTTTATCCTCTTTGAAAATGTTTGTATGCAAGTGTCTCATTTAAAGAACACTTTGTGGGAACCCTGCTCGTTTTATTTGTCTTGTAGTCGTTGTAGTGCTGCTTGGGGTGCATGCTCTACAGTTTATTGTTTACACATTTGACAAGTCCTTGCGTTTCTTGTATGAGATGAGAATTTAGGCATGGGTTCTTTTTTAAATGAAGGTTAAGATTTATATTGGAGCAAATGTGAATTATTTGTTTGATTCAAATAGGTTTGGAGGCAGATCACACTCTTCATATGGTTCGTGGTTTTGCAACACCTGCCCCAGCAAACACTGGGGTTGCAACCAATGGTGGAGCTACCAAGAATACCCAAGCAAGGGGTGTTGGATCTAGTGAAGGCGGTGGGACATTGGGAGGGTCTGGGTTTGGAGCCTCGCCATTCCTTGGACTTGGACTTAATGGAAATGGGATGGGTGGCACTGGTGGTCTATTCGGAGATGGGTTTCCTGACTTTGAACAAATGACTCAGAACCCTAATGTGATCAGAGACATAATGAACATGCCTCCCATTCAAAATATTACGAATAATCCGGACATAATGCGGAACTTGATTATGAAAAATCCTCAAATGCGTGAAATTATGGATCGAAATCCCTAGCTAGCACACGTACTTAACGATCCTAGAACTCTTCGTCAGACACTTGAAGCAGCAAGAAACCCCGAACTTATGCGTGAGATGATGCGCAACACTGACAGAACCATGAGCAACATCGAAGCCACTCCAGAGGGATTTAACATGCTCAGACGCATGTATGAGAATGTACAAGAGCCGTTAATGAATGCAACGACAATGGCTGGGGATGCTGGAATTGATGGTTCAAACCCATTTGCAGCTCTTTTGAGGGCCCGAGTTGGCAACCAAACCAGAGCTCAGTCCACTAACCAGTCGACAGTTAGTTCTGATTCAGCAACTGGTTCACCTGCTCCAAATACTAACCCACTTCCCAACCCATGGTCCTCTGCGGGCAGTAAGCTCTTGCTCACTTGCTTCTATTGTGCAATGTTTTCGCTTTCGAGCAGTACACTTAAACTTTGTTTGCTTTGAGTCCCTTATGTTGTTGGGACATAGTGCACAATCTTATGCCATAACCCATTTTTTTGTCATTCTATGTTGTCCGGATAGAGATGTGCTATTTCCTCAATCAGTCAATGGCACAAAGTTTGAAGGGGAAGAAAGATTCTCCTTTTCTAGCACTTTTGTTTTAATGGGGGCAAGTTGGGCTCGTTAACTAGATAAGAGGTATTAGTATTTCTCATCCTTGATGAAGCGGAAGTGATAATACCACTTAAGCTAGCATGCACCATCTGTTATTTTTTAAGGTAGTGCTATCCACACACCTATTTTTACTTCTCACAGACTCCTTTCAATTTTCGGCCGTTGAATCGAATGATTTGAAGGAGATCAATAGCCGAAAATTAACAAGGGTGTGTGGGAGGTAAAAATAGGTGTCTGAATAGCACTATCTTATTTTTAATTTTATAGTTGAGTTAGTTGTAACAATATTAGCCACAATACAATGGAACATTTAATGAAATTTTTTAACCTTGCTTCCTCTGGTTAAGGTCAACATTTTGTGTTCCCCTTTTTTTGTTTTAAACATTACCAATCAGTTGTTGACTAGATCCAAATTTAGCAGTTGGAGTTGGTCAAACTAACACCGCATGGTCAAATCCTTTCTTAACATTATTTGACTGCAGATTGTGGGTTCTAACCCCCAGTTACGCAGCATGCTCGATACCATTTCTTCTTTAAGAGAAATGATGCAAAACCCGGAATTTCTTCGTCACTTGGATTCTCCTGAGACAATGCAGGTATATTTATTCAGGGTGCCTAATGTTTTGAATTTTGAAGTTTTTGTTTGTCCAAGCTGCCAAATTCAGTCAAATCTTGTCAATATGAATCAATAGTAATTCTTATCGTTTTGGTTCTGAATGATTTTAATTTGGGAGGCAATGTCCTTAATCTTTGCATGAGTAATGATGTGCGTTGGATGTCTTATTGAGTAGTGGTGCCTATTTAATTTTTGCTTATGTATTGCCTTTGTTTTTACTTTTCTATCATGCAGATGCTCTTGACTTTGCAGCAATCACTTCTGTCGCAACTTGGTCGGCAACAGCAACAGTCAACCCAGTAAGAAGTGACATAATTTTGTATTTGATACGTCTAATAGATATAGCCTGAATTGATATATCTCCCCCAGCTGCCTGAGGATTCCTTATAGACCACTATGGATCAGTTTTGCAACTCGATTGAATTTGAAACTGTATGTCAAGAGTTCTTGTCCGTTGAGTTAGACTATTTAATTTGTTCCTTTACTAAGCGTTGTATTGCTGTTCCCAATCGGCCTGATGGTTACTACTGACCTTTCATTTCTTATATAGAAGGATTTTGTTTTGTTTGTTTTGTACTAATTCTATCCCGTGTATTTCAGTGCCTCCGGAAGAACTCTATGCTGCGCAGCTTTCCCAACTTCAGGAGATGGGTTTCTTTGACCGACAAGAGAACATACGGGCTCTGATGGCCACCGCAGGAAATGTCCACGCAGCAGTCGAGCGGCTTTTGGGGAATTTGGGCAGATAGGTTATATTTTCAATGTTTCCATTTATCTGGTTCTGTCCATGTGGTGGCTGCCGAGATTAGTCATGTTAGACCTGAGATGTGATATTCTGACCATACGAGCCCTATGTTAGTGGCGGCGCAAATCTATGGTCATCGGATTATGGTCTCCTTCCTCGGAGGCCTGGCAGTCCCGAGTGTACATAAGAAAAAAGTGAAATTGTTTACCACATGAATGGTTTAGCAAAGTTGTGTACTCAGGAGATATTTCTTGCACTTTTCAAGTACCTGTAGGTAGACATAACTGTTTAGGGCCTATTTGGTATTTTACTTGAATCTAACTTTTTAAACTCAAAAACAATTTCCAAGTTTTAGGCCTTAAAAACTTGTTTGGTAAAACAATTTTCAAAAACTAAACTCAAGACTAGCTCAAAAATATAATATATTCTCTAAATACATAAAAAGTGAGTTTTTAGAGTTTTTAAACTTAAATTCACTCACATAAAAAGTGAGTTTTTAGAGTTTTTAAACTTAAATTCACTCATTTCTTTTCTCTCACTTCTCCCCTCAATTCAAATCTATCTCTCTTTTCTTCTTTCTCTCCTTTTTTTTTTCTCACAAACCAATCAAGTTTTTGAGTCTTAAATAAAATTATTTTCAAGAAATGTTTTTAAGAAATGTTTTGAGAAATGATAAATTTTTTAATAGGATACCAAACAGGCTCTTAAATTTCCATGTGTTTTCCCCCTTTCTTACCCAAAGAAAATGTCAAATTCCAACAGAAAAATTACAATTGACACTCATATGGCAATCTGAAGTCTTATAACAAATTTTATACTTCTCCAACCGAAATATCAAATGTTATTTTCTTATTAATATAGAGTTTTAAATGGTTGTATTTATTAAAAAAAATTTAAAAAAATATTGGGTAAAATGTTAGTGAAATAAGGGATTCACTATTAAGATTAATTAAAATAAATTTAACATTGATGTCAGTTTTGACTCTTAATCACAAAAATCTCAAATTCAGTCAACAAATAAGTTTAGTCATATTTTCAAATAATTAAAGAAAAATTAATAACAGCTCAAATATTTGGGCTTGGATCAAAATACCTTGCTAGAGAACTCCATTTTTTTTGGGTAGGCCATGCTATATATTGTATGTGAAATCCAATTATATTAATTGAGTGTAAAACAGTTTTGCGTCTAAATAACATTGCTCCTCTCTAAGAAATACATGGAATTAATTCAACAACTTCCTATGTTTACTTAATCCTAATTAGTTAAGTTAATCGAATTGTTAATGACCTAATCCAATTCAACCAAACATGAGTTGTAGTAGATTTTCTATAAGAAATTACATGCTGTAGATTAGTCGTACATTGTACTTGAATTTAGCCACCTCATCATTTCCAAAGTTATTTTTATTTTTATTTGGATAATGTTTGTGTCCACCAATGAGATTTTTGAAATGAGGGGCTTGTTACTCATTTACGAGTTCGGATTTTCACCGGATCCTCTTTGTGAGGATTCTAGGAATTCGTGAATCGTGTCCATTTATCGTACATCGTACGATCAGAAGTCATTTTAAATATTTTTATTTAAAAATAAACATAGACAGTGCTTGACAAAAACTGATCGCACGATGTACGATAAACTGATACGATTCAAGGATCCCTAGGATCCTCACCAAAAGAATCCGAAGAGGATCATGTTGGGTCATTTACAAAATACGAGTTAGGTCTTGATAACGATAGTGTGACCGCCGCTTTGCACTCAAATTTAAATCTATATTCTCGTAAATTAGAACAATATATTCTTTAAATAAAAAAAAATACATGCTCACCAATCTCCCAAATTTGAATTAGAGGTGCAATGTATCCCAGATTGTTAGAAACAAATAATCCAGCTTAGATTTTGGCTCACATATGAACAAATATGGAAGCCGTTTCATGATTAACTTTTCAGGTTTTCTCTTGCATGTTACCATATTTGCCCTAATGTCAATAAATATGTTTCGTCGGAGGACTCGGACCTCAAGGTCAAAATCGTCATTTCGTTCACTGAAGCTTCGTTCCCTCTCACACCAACCGGTACAGTTCCCTGCTCCTTGGAAAGCCACCCAATCGTGATATGCATTGTGGCGGTGCCTTCATGCATGAAAACCACCGAGCACCGAGCACCGTTCGATGGGTTTACACGCGAACATCAACGGCCGATGTTCAAAAAACACGACCCTTGGTGCCAATGGCGCGCTGCATATGATTCCCAGAAGTTACCATTTTTCAGAGACGAAGAGTCGCATGCATTGCAGTTTGCAGTGAGTGCCCTTCGAAGATTGAGACGCATCTTTTTGTACAGAACAGTGCCAATCTGGAATTTCCGAGAACCCTAATTATATAAACTTCTTCCGCAGGACATGATGAACACTTTGCCGTTCGGACAGTGTTTCTTTCTCTCTCTCAAGTGACAAATATCAGTATGACTAACCCCAAGGACACCACCACCGCCACCAACCAGGGCTCCTCCGCCGAGGGACAGCAACCACGTAACGAGAACATTAGCTCCAACGTTACTGGGGCTGCTCCTACTGGAGCACCAAGTCCTCCTGCGCCGACTCCTGCTCCTCCAAGCACTGATCAAGTCAATGTGGGATCAGGAGGGTTCGGTGGATTCGTTGTCGGAGGGTCCTCTGGGTCTCTTCCTGTTCGTACTCCTCCTACCTCTGGTCAATTCAATGTGGGAGGAGGGTCTGCTACCGGAGGGCCCTCTCTGACTCCTTCTACACCCAACAGAGGACTTCCTGGTCGTGCGTCACCCTCTCCTGGTAGGGGGACATCTACCCCAAGAAGGGGCGCACGCTCTGGTGGCCGGAGGACTCCCGGCAGGGGATCACCCTCTGGCGAAAAATCTCCTCCTAGCGGGAGAGGATCGCCCTCTTTTTTAGGGAGAGGGTCGTCCTCGGCCCCTCCTTCTGCAGCGGGAAACATCACTCAAATTGGTGGGAGTAGTTTCGCTCCCGTCAGCGTTGAAATATCTTTAGGAGGGGGACTTGTGGCAGCGGGGAGCACTGCCGCCGGTGGCCAGCCGGGCAAGCGCAAAGCCGAAGTCAATGCCCCGGAAGGAGTGACTCCGACTTGCCCCGTGTGCAAACGGTCGGATTTCAGTTCGTGGAAAGCATTGTTTGGCCATCTGCGTAGCCACCCGGAGCGTGGCTATAGGGGCGCCTTCCCACCCCCAGGACACCAACAAGGTAATTAATTAGTTTTCCCTTAATCTAACAATTAAGTCGCAACGAAATTAACTTTTCATTTTTTGTTTTAGTTGCTTGTATCATAGATGATGATATTGGTATATAATTATATCAACATTGTTTATGTTGTGTACGTAGAGGAAGCAAGTAATGCTGCTGCTAATGTTATACGTGGATTCGATCTCAACGAAGCAGTCGATGTGGAGGAGGACAATGAAGGCGGCGGTGGATTCGACCTGAACATGCCCGCGGCGGAGGATGATCATGGTGTTCCTGATGACAACGTGGATGGTGGTGACGCTGGTGGTGCTGCTGAGGCTTAGAAAATTACTTATATATAGTATATCATGGATTGTAGTACTAGTAAGACAGTGCATTTTGGTGATTAATGGCAGGAATTAGGGTTAAGGCCGGTAGAAGTATGAGATTCCGATATTAATGAAGTGTTTAAGTAATCTCTAATGATAATTATGAAATTAAGTTCGATTCATGTGCGGGAAGTTTGAATATATCTTTGTTGATGATATATATGTTGTTTCTCCACTTTTTTAGTATTATGCTTGTTACGTACTTACGTCATCTAATTTTAGTACTTATCATTCCGTACAAAATTTTAAAAGTACATTATGGTGCATGGAATTAGTGTAGGATCAAATCTGAATTCGAATCTTTAAGGCTGATTTGAAATTGAATTTAAAATTGTTGAAAGCACTCTTCTCCGTGAAATCATAAGTTATGCTCCTAACAGAGCCGGTCATAAGATTTCAAGGGTCCTATGCAAAAGGTAATTAGAGGCCCTAAAAAGTACTAAGAATTTAATTTTTTTCATTTTTTTGTTCAATAAAATTATTTTAGTTTTCAATTGGCCGATGTAAAGAAGCAATAATAACACTTGCGCTAAGACTCAGGTTTGTAATATTCTACACATACAACTATATATACGCATATGCATGCAAAATTGAAAAATCGGGGGCTCTTCTGTTTTGGGAGCCATGTACGGTGGCACCACTTGCACACCCTCAAGGCTGACCCTGTCTCCTAGTATGTGATATAGATAATCAAATACAATTGCATGTGCAAGCATTTTAAGGGTGTTTATCTACCTACATCATAGACTTTAATTTTTAATTTTAATTTTTTTCCCTCTGCCATAAGTTAATTGTACTTATCATCCTATGTTGTAGGGAATCCGGATCCTCGTCGGATCCTTTTTGTGAGGATTTCGGGGATTCATGAATCATATACATTCATCGTACATCGTGCAGTCACAAATCATTTTAAATATTTTTAATTAAAGTTAAATACAAACAGTACCTGACAAAAACTAACCGCACGATGTATGATGAACGGACACGATTTATGGTGATAAGTATATTTGGAA